>VUQH01085356.1:0-36028 GCA_015106775.1 Etroplus canarensis
CCTACATTTAAAGTCCCTACTCTCACCTCCACCCTCCTACCTTTCCTTCTCTCTCTCTGCCTCCTAACACGCTTTCCCCCTCTCCCCCTCCTTGGTCTTCGGCCAACAGTAGCATAGTTTCCACCGGCACCCTGTTGGCTAACGGCACCGGAGGCGGTCGTTGTTAACCCGGGCCGCGACCGATCCGGTATGGAAGTCGTGTTATGAATCCGCATATTTGATTTGGCAAAGTTTTTACGCCGGATGCCCTTCCTGATGCAACCCTCACCATTTACCCGGGCTTGGGACCGGCACTAGGACTACAGTGGCTTGTGGGCCCCTGTGGCTGGTTTGGAAGCACCGGCTCCAGGGCTAATTTGGAATAATAGCTAAAGAAGAAGCATGCACTCCAGTGGTGTGAGCATGGTGTCAGAGCTTTGGGTAAATTTCTTCACTGAGTCCTCACCCTGAATATTTGGAGCCAAGCCCCGTGCATTTCAATTCATCAGTGCTTCGATTTCAGTGCTTTCATTTTTTGTCAGAGGGAGGGGAAGAATAGTTGCCCAGTAAAAGACAGGTATAGGCCACAGATGTGCGACAAGCTGCAAAGTTAAGTGGCAGGGTGAGTGGTTTCGCTATCACCTCACAGCGAGAAGACATCAGCCATTTCCAAATGATAGCTACAGCAGACATTAGAAGCGTGGCTAAAATCATCAGCAGAATGGAAATGCTATTTGTCATAGTTAAATTAGGGTTCCAGGTATCTTTCTGGATCCTGGGAAATTGCACAAAGCTGAGGTGTGTACGCATATAAAGCTAGTAACTAGTAACTAAGAGCAGTAGAGATTTAAAGTCAATACCAACTCGTTGCTGAGACAGTGCAGATTTAGGAGAGTCTAATGAATATAGAGAAGCAGCAACTAATCCAAAAAAGGTCCACCTTACCAGATTTGTATTTTTCTTAAATAATTCTTGAACGAATAATTATATTAATGTGATTCCTCCTTTTGTCTTGTTCTCTGTTAATATCTTGTATCCTTGGTCCGAGGATCTCAAACATGATACTCCGGAGCCACATGCAGCTCTTTATCCCATCTCCAGTGGTTCCCTGTGGCTATGATAAAAACTGAATAAATATGAACATTGAAGATTTCCAAAACGCTGATGTTGTGTTTGCAGGTTTGAGGGTTGAAAGCTACTGTATGAAGCTCAAGAAAAAAGAAGAAGATTGCCACTGAACTGGACTGCAGTCAAAATTAAACTTAAGCTGGTCTTTATAAAACGTTTACTATTTTCACCGTTACTGGCTGCTGTACTGTATGTTCTCTTTATTATCAAAGCTGACCACTTTTAATTTTATTTATTTGCACAACCACAAGTAGGACTGAAAGTGACCTGCATGACTTTGTAGCAACTTTAATTCAAAGAAGGCCTAGTAACCATAATGACATTTTTGTTCAGTTGTTTACTGAAAATAAACATTTATAGTTCAGTTCTATAATTACACAAATGCAGCAAAACATGGCATTACTGTAATGAAAATGCAAAGTTAAAGTACCAAATAATTAAACAACCCACAACAAAGTAGGGACATGTCGATAGGTTAATTTATAGGCTGTGTCAGGCTCGTCATAAAGCCTGAATGTGTTTTACGGCTCCCTACAGATTATTTTGGTAAAAAGTTCTCGAAATTATCTCTTTTGATAGTAACGGTTGCTGACCCCTGCCCTCACCTGACTTCTTGTTGAGTGTTTGTATTCATATCTTTACTTGTTCGCTTGTTATTCCTCTGCTGTGGAATCTTTGTTTTTAATTTCTCCATCTGCCTGTCCATCGTAAATGTTGTAACCGCTACAGGAGCTGACTTGTTTGCTAGATCTTTTCCAAACTTTCCAAACATGATAGAAGATCTGATAACGTCTATGAAATTATGGGGTCAAAGGTCAAGGTTGCACAGAGTCATTAATGGAATTCTTGTAACATAGGAGCTTAATGGGCAGCTGGATCCTTGCCTGATTTTGTTTACTTTTGTATATTTAATTACTATGATAGGTAGAAGAACTGATAATGTTTTTGAGGTCATGGGGTCAAAGGTCAAGGTCACATAGAGTCATTAATCAATCAGAATCCATAGGAACCAACTGGGCTGCTGGATCTTTGCCAATATTTGTATGGTTAATCACTAAGATGAGTAGAAGATTGAGATCTTTTTTAAAGTCTGTGCATGTCTGTGAGAACATTGTAAAAATCATGAAGTCAAGGATCAAGGTTTACAGGAGATTGTCAATGATAATCTCATTGCCACCTTAGGAGCTGATTGGGCTTCTGGATCTTTGCCAATCAATGTATGGTTGATCACCATGATGGGTAGAAAAACTGATAAGACTTTAAAGTCTGTGTATCTGTCCATCTGGCTGCAAAAAAACTTACCAATACAGGAGCTGGCTTGTTTGCTGGATCTCTTCCAAACTTTGTGTGGTTGGCAGCCGTGGTGCAGAGGTAGAGTGGTTGACCTCTGGTTGGTTGATCGCAGGTTCAATTCCCACTCTGCCAGCCCATGTGCCAATGTGTCCTTGGGTAAGATGCTTAACCCCATGTTGCTCCCGATGGCTTGGGTGAGTGTAACTGTAAAGCGCTTTGGGCCTTAGAAATAAGGTAGATAAAGTGCTATATAAGTAGACACCATTTACCAATACAAATGATGGAGAGAACATTTGATATATTTTATAAGATTGTGGGTTCAGAGGTCAAGGTTACACAGGGCCAGAATTAAAGCAGAAGCATAGTTGCCAAGTTCTAGACATATTTTCTGTTTTAAATTTGATTTTCCCTGAGTTATCAGCCAAAAAAAACAGCTCTGTTTTTGTTTTATGTCATCTGCCTTTGCATCCTGGATTTGGATACTTTACCATACAAACCGTTCCAATTCATCCATATTTTAAAAATTTCCTTGTTAAAGCGAGTGGTTGGAGGGAACAGGTATCACATTATATTAGTGAAGGCATCAACAGTTTAAAAGTATGAAATGAGAAGAATTTGTTTCCCAGAATATATGTATATTTTGCACACAAACAAAGCTACATTCATACAAACATACATACAATCTTACATTCATACAAATACATATCAGTTTATTGGACTTTTCTCGTTTTATTACAAAAAGCAATTTGATATATTATTACTTTGTATACTGTGTTATACTGTTAGGGCTAGTTCACTGTTAAAAAGCATGCACTTTCTTTTGGTTGTGTCCAGAGCATGTGTCTGCAAATAACTCCAAGTGCGTGTCTCAGGTTGTTCTGAGTTTAGATAACATTGGCTTTAGCTCATCAAGACATCTCAACTCCATATCAGCCAAGCTGTCAGCCAAACTTAAACACATTAATTAGCAAATCAAACAGCTCTCTGACCAGGTTTTTCTGTCCCCACAGGGTTTTGTGGATACAAAAGCCTACTTTTGATGCTAAAAGCAGCCTGAAACATCCACTCTGAATTATTTGCAAACCTTGATTGTGCCCATGTTTGTTGTATTGCACTGAATTTTAAATAGGCCCTTTTCTTTCTTTCTTCTTGTCCTGCCTTCTTTATCTTTTTTTCCATCCATTTGTTCCTTGTTTGGCTTTCAGTCCTGGTCCTTTGGTCCAGTTAGTCCAAACTTTTTATTATTCCATCTTATCCTCCCACAGCTTGTTTCAGCAGTCACTGAATTCAAGTTTCTCATCTGCCTTAAAATGTTTTTGTTTAGTGTCACATACGTGATATTCAACATTTCCCATATTAACTTGGTGGTTGGGAGTGTCCTTGGCCTTTGTGTACATTACATCCCACATTTCCATCTAGAAGAAGTCACATTTCCTCAGCCTTAAAGTAGGTAAATATTTGGGAGAGGGAGGGGTTGGGATAATAGCTTGATTGATAATTGGAGTATTCATTTCCAGTTTTTGTGACTCAGTTGGTTGCGACAACAACAATGGAGCCCTCGTCCGCCTCCTCATCTTTCTCTTCCAACGATTGGACGACGCAGGGCGTGACGTCAAACGGTATTCTCTCTGCGACGGGTTCGGCGGTCTGTGCTGGTAGTCCAGGGCTTGAACCTCTGGTCGAAGGAGCCTCTTCTCTCAGTGGAGATGGTGTCAGTGAGCATGGCTCTGGCTCCAAGGTTAATGTTACCTCTTCTACCTGTGAAGACAGGAAATAAAGCTTTTAAAAGATCATTTCAGGTGCGACAGTTGTTCTGTGCTGGGGTTGAGTAAAGCTCTGTTATTCCTTTTTTAATAAGAAGAGTGCTTACTTGTTTTCCTTACTGATAACATCTAACTGTGTCATCGTTCTAATAAATTAGGCAATAGAACCAATGGAGCTTGGCTGAAATAAAACAAAGAATGATATAGAATTAGGTCCATAAGTTTTGGGGGAATGGTCTTTTTTTGTAATTTCGCCTCTGTACACCACCACAGTGGATTTAAAAACAAACAATGATCAAAGCGTAGATTTTCAGAATTAACTCAAGGAGTTGGACAAAAGCACTGCATTAACTGCTGTTCTTAACATTAACCACTTTTTCATGGTTTTCATATCTTTTTAAGCATTTCAATTGAATTATCTAACAAATAATATTGCCTGCAATGTGGTACAGCCTATCCAAGAAGTGTTTCAGTTCTGAGAAGCAAAACTGTTGTAGTGTATTAGACTGTTACACAGCACTAATTAGCAGGTATCTGATCTTTGTGATGTAATGTACAGTTTCTGTAAGCAGATTAAGCTGATAACTCAGGACTCCACCCTGCTGTCCAAATATGGGCACTTCTGGTTCCAAAAAAAAAATCAACTTTGTGTATTCAAAATGCTAATTTTCAAGTTAAAAAAAAGCTGAGTCCAGAAACCATTGGGTGACATGGTAGTGGTTACTTCCATCTTTTCTATACAGTTTATTATTTTTAATATTGAAGACTATTGTTGCGGCCCAGCCTCAAGTGGCCACTGTACAAACTGCAGTTTTTAGTCCTTCCACTTGCTAACGAGTATGCGGATCCATACTTGTTAGCAAAGGAAAAGCCGAACCATGAAGTTTCACCATTGCCGCTAATTCAATACTATCTACTACCCCCATTCCACTGGAGCTGTAATAGCGCCGGCGTTCAGGATGCACTCACGATGTATTCCCGGTTGTGCTGCTTGCACTGCTGTGTTCAACTGATTACCCGTCGATGAAAGACGTTTTATTGGCAGTGAACTGACGTTGAACTGCCGTTTATCATGCACAATTCCCGTTGCATTCCTGGCGTAGTCCCAGTATAGTCCTGGTATTGCCAATAATAGCCGGTCAAAACAGCAATGATGCCAAAATCCTGTAAATGCAGACCAAAATCTGTAGCATCCATCACTTGTGAAGCTGTCATCATGGAGGGAACAGTGGCTCTGTTCAACATCCTGGTGCTGGAACAGCAGAGACTTCTTCAACAACAAGCTGCCCTTGTATTTGTCTTGAGGAGTAGAAGTCAAAAGAGAAAATGAGCCTTCTGGGTGAGGCCATGGCTGGCTGCAGACAGACGCCTCATATATGGTCATTATAATCATCTTCTTGCTGAGCTCAGGATGGAACTTTTTTGTAGGTGCCGTTTTGTTGCCGATAGCAAACGATATCAACTGCTGCGTTCCCGTTGTACTTACAGACCGTTCCCGGCATTCCCGGTTCCTCCCTGTGAGACTCCCGGTTATGCTGTTTAAGTCCCAGAACATTGCCGAATTTTTGAAATCGGCTCGTGCAGGGTCAAAAACACAAGCCGATTATCTCGATTATGCAGTTTCTTGCCGATTCTTGCCGTTTCATTTACAGACCGTTCCAGTCCACTGCAGATTGCTCAGGATTTTAGCCGTTTCTTTCCCGCTTTCTTAAAACAGCATCGATCGGCACCAGTGGAGTGGGGGTCTAATACGTGTACCATTATTTTGTGTTGGCTCGCAACTTTTATACCAGTGAGCAATTCCAGGCCTACAAGTCACTGGAGGAGTACAATCAGTTTACTAATAGTTGGGTTGGTGACGTTTCCTCAAGTGTCCTGAATGCATAGCTGCCTGCAACTTGCCTATAGCAATGGTGGCCGCTCGTATGTTATGATGTCATGTGGGAACTATGTATAAAGAGCCAATGGTTTCTAACTCACCTTTGTTAGTTCCTCCTCTTCCTCTTCATGCTGTTCAGGGAAGTCTTCAGACTCAGGCTCTGGCTCCTCTCCGACTGTCTCCACCACACCTCCAACCATTTCAGCCATCTGTGCACTCAGCTGTCCAACGATCTCCACCTGCAACAGTTAAGTTTGCTGATTGAATGGCTTGTTGCACTGACTTTAATCTGGAAAGGGAATCATCAGGTTACTGGCATTTTAACATGTCATTTTATCATTGACTGGCAGCCGTCCTTCACTTGAGCTCCAGAAATCCCTAATAACAGGCAAAATAAAATGACAAATAAAAAAAGAAGAAAGGAAGCTATGCAAGCAGATTATGAGCTTTCCTGACCCAACTCAGCGTGGTTTTCCTCTGCAGGACATCAAAGAGAGAAGACAGATACTTGGGCAGGTACAACAGACACAGATGCCGAATCCAAATGCCGAAACTTGCGAATTTTGTGACATGCCACTGTGATGACCAGGCTGATTTACAGATGTCTGTTTTCAAATTTCATCAAATCCACTTCAGGCAGTCATGCTGAGTGCTCCATGCAGACCTCCAGCCTGTCTCCTACCTTGCAGACTTCCCTGGCAGTTCATCTTTCACTGCACTACAGATGTGTGCTAAATAGGCCTGCTGATATAAACAAAGCCAGATTCATAAGACAAAGAATTAGCAGATATCAAAAGCAAACATGAAAAAACACAAAAAAAGACTTAAAATTGGCCTTAATGATACCTTTACCTTTGAATGGGACCAAAGGATATAAACCTTAGCTTCCAGCAGAAACTAGACATGCTGTCATGGTCATGATGACTGTATTGTTTCAGTTACTCTGTAATAGTGACAGAGTCCTATCCTTATGACTTTATATGCAGTCACGCAGCCCCGTGTCCTTGCAAACTGTCATAGCTGCTCTGTCAGAACATATTAAACCACCGAGTCCACAAGCTCTGTAATCTGATCATTTGGATTCAGCTGGCAAGTGCTTACCTGATGTGCCTCAACCTGCGCTGCTCCCCACAGGTCAGCTAGCCGAGGGTGAGTGGGAGGACCGAGACTGTGGATGGTGCTGTTGGGAGTGGCTTGGAGGGAATGGGAGGCACTGTGTAGCCTGTGCTCCATAGTCTATAGACAGCAAGAGAAGAAATAACAGAAAGCAACAATATTTAGGTTCTAGCTGTTAACTAGCACTTCAGATCAATAATCTCCCAGCTGGTGGGCACTCATTTTTTAAAGATTTGTTTTCTCTGGAGTTCTATCCTGCATCTAATGGAAGTCAGTAGAAGCAAGACAGAATACATGCAGGTGAATGAGTGTGAGGCAGGCAGAATGATGAAGGTGCAAGGAGTAGAGTTAGTGAGTTTAAATACCTGGGGATAATCACCCAAAGCAATGGACAGTGTGCACGACAGGTGAAGAAGAGAGAAGAAGAGGCAGGGCGGAGCGGCAGGCTGCTTTGTGACAGAAGGACAGCAGCAAGAGTAGAAGGGAAGGTTTGCAAGTCGGTAGTGAGACCTGCTATGACGGGAGTTGGAAGTGGCAAGAGTTGAAGGTGCTGAGATTTTCACCGGAAGTGACCAGGATGGACAGGATCAGGGACAGTGCAAGGTTGAGCGGTTTAGAGACAAAGTCTGAGAGGCAAAGCTGGAATGGTTTGGACATATTCAGAGGAGGGATAATGGATGCATTGGAAAGAAAAAAGAAGTTTTTCTCTGGAACAATAAAATTGCCTCCCACAAGAAATATAAAAACACCCACAACCAACTGCTCCTGACATTTGAATAATGGACAACATGGTGCTGTAGCACACGTTTCAGCTATTTTAAAAGCCTCATTATAACCAAACAAAAGACAAAGCCGTATTATTCTTCCAACATTCATCCCAGGGGCTTGAGCAACAGGAGGAGACATATTCTTGTATTTTCCACTTTCTTCTCATTTTGCTTCAGATTTTAAAACCTCTTTAAGTTATGAGTCAGAAAAGGTTGCTGCAGGGAACAGTGGGGAAATGTCTTGACTGAAAGGCTGCGAGGTTTTATTCTAAATGTAATGCGTTCGATGGTCTCTTTCTCCAGGGGAGCCATATGAAAAACACAGGAAAGCTAACAAGCTCATTTCCATTGTGGTCTCGGATCAGTACACCTTTTTTTAAGACACAGTCCCTGACCTTTTCAAGTATGTATTTCATAACTCACAGTTATTTAATGAGCTCTGAGAATGCACCGATGCAAGATCAGCCAACAAAGTCTCGGGGTGTCACAGTTCATCATTACTCACTTCATTTGCAGAAAACCTTCCAGCAGACTGAGAGCTGAAAGTCAGCAGCTGATTTACATCAATAACATTCAAACTGTCTGCACAAAAATGAAGCCATAAAATCCTTAAACAATGTTAGCAGAATCACATGTTATGGGAGCAGAAACATGGTATAGATTTGATAAGACAGTATAAACCATACATGAATGTATGATTTATAATGCATTTTGTTAGTGTCGGAGTTATCTTTAAAGGTGCTTTGAATCAGCTGTCTCATATTTGGGTTTTGAGTCTCTCCTACCAGGAGCTGTCAGCGCTGTTAAATCTCACCACACAGCTAAACACAGTGGACAGTAGTGAAACCTTTTGTTCTTGGCAACAGGTTGAAAATGCTGAACCATCATGAACTTCCTCTTCTTGCCTATAGGCTATACATAAATACTGAAAGTCAATTCAACCTTCATTTTTACTAATGGCCAACGGGGGCATTGACTTGGGCCGAGAAGATATCCTTAGCACCATTACACTGGTGTGAAGCCAGCAGCCTGAACCGTTGATACAAGGCAGGATGGCTCCCTGCTTTCATGTTGTTTAGGTCAAATTCTGACCCTACCATCAGAATGTCTCAGCAGAAATTGAGAGATCTGATTGTAATGAATAGTTATTGCAGTTACTGTTGCCTCCCTACCAGCTTGATGCAGTTTGGCCATTCTCCTCTAAGATCTGGCTTCAACAAGTCAGGATTACTCACACCATCCAGCCAGACACCAGAAGCCATGCCCAGTTCAAAGTCGCTTAAATCGCTTTTCTTTCTTATTCTGATGCTTGGTTTGAACTGTAAACCATGTCTACATCAGAATCAGAATACTTATTAATCCCAGGGGGAACTCGCATTGTGTGACAGATGCTCCATTAGATATAAATAAATATAAATTTGAAAGGCAAGAAAATGAAAATAAAAAATGTACTGTCGGTATAAATTGCAATACATAACGTAAATAACTCCAAAATTAAACACAATATACAATATATAATATATACAATGTGAAAGAGGTCTGGCTTACATCTGTACAAACCTGCTGCTGCTGTTGGTACTGCAGAAGCTGCTGCTGCTGGTAGTGATGGAGCTGATGGAGCTGTTGGAGTTGGGTCTGCTGCTGCAGGGTGAGTTGAGTCTGGTGCTGCTGAAAGTAAGGGTCATAGCCTTCACCAGGTGTGCCTCCTGCTCCATTGCTGCCACCTGCAACAGGCACAAGACATTCAGTGTGTGCTGCTCAGAGATACAGCCCGGTGTTTAAACCCTTTAAAAGAGGATAATAAATCATCACCAGCAGCCATGATGTAGGAGCCTGCAGCAGGTGAGGCCACGCCCGAGGGCTGGCTAGTGATTGGGTCCCAGGCATCAGAAGACGACAGGCAGTACAGGCCCTGTGAGACGTAGGTGTGAGGCCAGACATCTGCAGAGGAGTGATGGAGCACCTGGTCTGTACAGGGAAGCACAGACAGATGGTAGGTGCAAGAGTGGAAAACAGAGAGGGAGAGAGAGAGAGAGAGAGAGAGAGAGAGAGAGAGAGAGAGAGAGAGAGAGAGAGAGAGAGAGAGAGAGAGCGAGAGGGAGGGTGCAAGAGTGGAGAAGTATGGGTAAATCAAATAATGGGAAGAGAAAAGTAAGACTTATCTGGAGGACTGGCAGAAACTTTTAAGTAATTTACTTTTTTGTTTGTAAAAGTCAGTGTTTAGCAGTTATATTGATATGGCAGAAAATGGCTTTAATCAGTTCAGATTCAGAGGCCTAAACTTCTACTTTACCAAGATATTTAAACTGATTATTATACTTGAAACAGTTTTATTAAATGGAAAGCTTTTCATATCTATTTAAAAAGAATAGTGTTTGCTCTTAGTGTTGGGAAAGAGCTGAGGCTGAATCAAATATAGTTAGGTCCATAAGTTTTAGGATAATGACATATTTATTGGTCATGTAGCCTCTGTGCATCACCACAGTGGATTTTTAGCTTTCAGCTTTAATCCAAAGAGTTTAACAAAAGAACTGCATTCATTTTTTAGGAATTACAGCCATTTTCAGACAGGCTCAAAAGTAATGGGGCAATTGTGTGACACATAGTTTCATGGCCAGATGAGGCCTGCTCACTCATTATTCTAGGAAAAACTACACAAATCATAAATGTGGATATGATTTCAAGTTTTGAACTTGCATTTGGTAACTGTTCACTGAAACTCTTCAATATGTGGTCCAAAAGAGATTTCCATGTGAGCGAAGGAGGCAATCATTAAGCTGAAAAACCAAAATAAACTTATCAGAGAGAGGTTACCTAAAGTGGTTGATCACAGAATTCTTTAACTGGTTAATAAAAAGGCAAGTCGAGAACACTCTGAAGGAGCTAGGTGTATCATTGTGAAAATCTACAATCAAGGGATGCCTTAGTGAATGTAAACACAGAGGGTTTCACAAGGTGAACTTGTACCAAAATGATGGTAAGAGAAAAGTACAGAGAAGGAAAGGAACGGCTCATGATCTTAAGTATATCACATCATCTGTCAAACATCTGTTATGACATGAGCATGCATGGCTGCCAATGGAACCAGATTATTAGTATTCACTGATAATGTGAATGCTGATTGAGGTAGCAGGATAAATTCTGAAATGTACAGGGCTATACTTTCTGCTCAGATTCAGCAAAATGATACAAAACTGATTGGAAAGTGTTTCACAGGGCAAGTATGATAATGAGCCAAAATGTACTGTAAAAGCAATCCAAGAGTTTCTCAAGACAAAGAAATTATAGTCTTGGAAGACCAAGTCAGTCACCTGATATCAACCAAGCAGCAACTGAAGGTAGCTGCAGGAAAGGCCTGATGAGCATCTTATGGGAGGAAACTTCAGGCAGTCATTGCCTGTAAAGGATTTTTATTCAACTATTAAAACAATCTTTATATTTAAAATTGTGTTATTGTCAAGTCAACTTTTTATCAGTTCTGCTATATGTACATAATATGTACAGAAGCAAAATGCTGTTCCCCAAACCACAGTATGTAACTAAAACATGGACTAATAAGAAAACTGAAGGAGTAAATAGTAAAAGTAAATAAATAACTAGATAAGTAAAGCTGAGGTAAAAGTATGTAGTAGTGGTTTGTTTTATTACTTTTGAGCCCCTGTCAGCAGGGGAATATGTATAAAATTTTCTGTAAATCCTAAAAAGTGAATACAATTTTTTGTGAAATCCTTTGAATCAAAGTTGAAAGTGCACTTCAATCACATTTTCACTTTTTGATTTAAAATTCACTGTGCTGGTTTTACACAAAATAACCCAAAAAAAAGGGTCACTATCCCTGTACTTAAGAACCTCAGTGTACTTCTGAAAACTCACCAGCAATATCTCTTTTCAGAAATCATGACCACGTAACTCAAAAAAAAATCTTCAAACTTTGTTGGAATCAGGAACTGTTTTCTTTCTTGTCCACCAACCAAAAGAAAACTGCAACCAGCTAACATTAATGTTTATTTATAGGTATTCAGAATTTGCGTCCTTCTGTAAAGAAGGCAGACATTTCAACAGGCGATGCGTTCAAAACTCGACAACTCCCACCTCAACAATCCAGATGGAAAAATAGCACTGCAGACCAGAAAACAAATATATTATTTCTGATTTAAGGGTGAACGGTCCCTTTAAACTGCTCCTCTGCAGCCATGCACAGGGAGAAACCTGACCTCAGCCAAACGCAACATACTGTAATAACTTTAATAGCCAGTGTGATTAGCTTATCTACACAGCAGAGCCATGGAGGGACGGAGCGCTGCGGAGGAGAAACATCCCCTCAGTCCTAATGCGGATATGAAGTTGCTGTTTAATCGTTGCTCTGTGTGTACCTACTGCACATGTGTGTATGGTGTTATTGCATGGTAGATACAGCACTGAGCAGAGTCCATATGGTGGTGTTAATGAGAGCAAGGCTTAGTCCTTGTGCTGACCTACAGGGTCCCTGAGGGTTTGGACAGCGCTCTGCTTTTCTAAACAGAAGTGAGAACACAGAAAGAAACTGTTTACTTACAGTGTTGCTCTGTGTATGTGTGAAAGCTTACCAGTTAATGTTAGCCTATTTTATAACAGCAAGAAAAACCAGAAATATAGCCACAGAAATTCTTGTTTTGTCTTCCGTTCTTTGTCACCTTATGTGTAATTAAAGTTATGTTTTACCACCTGAAACTCAAGCCACAGGTCAGGATATGACTGTGTTTTCACTAACTTAAACTAAGTTAGAAAAGTAAATCTACTCAGCTCGTCATGCATTTATTTTCCTTCTTTGCTGCACACAGCTCTTCTTTGGGTACTTGAAAGCCCATCAGATTGTGCACTGATATTTCGGAACTGGCAGGCTGTCATCTGAATTTGTCATTTGGAAGTTTTTGAGTAAGTGCCCGGTCAGAGTGAAAGGCAGACATGCAGCTGTGTGCCTGCCCTCCAAAAGTCCTTCACAGCTGGTTTGGAGAACAACTGACGGGGTTGTTTTTTAGGTTGCAACGAGACTCGCATCTCTGCAGAACAGAAACGGCTTACTGTGTGGTCCAGTAGAGTGAGCCATGTTTGAAGCCCTGTACAAACGACTGTTTCAGTTTCAGACACATAGGTTTCAGTGAGTTAAATTAACACAAATTCACACAGTGATGTTTTATATTGAACTCTGAGAACTAGGATAATAGAGTCTAACCAAATGCAGAAGCACCTTGAAACACCTGAAGCCAGGGGTTGGTAGTCTTTACTATTAAAAGAACCCTTTTTAAGACCCCAAAAAATCTGCATCAAGCTGCACAATATATTTGAGCCCTATAATGACACCTTCTTTAATCTATTTGTTATATCTGTGCTGTGTTTAATCTTTGTCTCCTGTAACAAAACAATTTCCTAGATCTGGGATACACAAAGTATATCAACGAAACAGCCCATTGAGTGAAGTGTAATTAAAATGGTTTACAGTGTACTATTCTTCAGGGGGCTTTTTATGATTTTTTTAGCACTTTAATTTTGAATTTCTGATCACAGCTAACCATGTTCTTGTTGAATTTATGGAATCAAAGCCCTATAATAACTAAAATTGTGTGATAGTCCTCTGCCCTGACCTGCCTTTTTCCACTCTCTCACTCTTTCTCTCTCTCTCTCCCTCTCTCTGTCTCTGGGCTGTAGTTGGGTCTAATTATGTGCTTAGTCCTCAGGTATGTGGGCGTGTCTGGGGTGGAGTGTGGTTGCACACCTACTCCTGACTCCTCGTTTGAGGAGCATTTAAGCCCAGCTGTTTCCTCCACGCTCTGCTGGAATGTTTGGCTACACCCAGTGCAGTGAGCTTGGCCAAAGTGTTGCCCATGTCTTGCTTCTCTTGTGCCTGTCTAGTTCTTTCAAGACTCTCACCTGGATCACCTGCTGCCATAAGCTGCCTGACTCCCTCTCGCACACTTGGAACCCTGAACGCTTCCCAGCCTCTCTGAATTCTCTGGAATGCTGAACTCCTGACACTGCTGGACCTCACTGAATGCTCTGGACTTACTCTGGATTTCTCTGTTCAAAGAAAAACGCCCCCTTCCATATTATCATGATTTCTGTGACTGTTAATACCTGTAAATAAATCAACTTTCATTTTTAAGCCTGACTTTGTCTGCTCTTGGGGTCCATCACCGCGGTAAACCTTGACAAATTGCTTACTGAATATTTACTTAGTTTTATTACCAAAAGAAAATGGAGGAACAAATTTACTAGCATGTTTAGGCTTACAAATTAAAGGGAGAATACTTTTATATTAAATTGAAAAATCAACTTAATAAATTTAAATGCATGAAACGGAAACTAAAAATATAAACATTTCAATTTTATTTTGACTGAAGTCCAGCAGCAGGTCAAGTATAACAGTATGACAACAGAATTGGCAGTGAAAGCAAACAAATCTACCACAACTTATTTTTTGGGTTTTGGAATCCACTGCTAGAGAGCCTCAGGATTAGCCATTTGTGTGTATGTAGCCATACTAACCACTGCAACTGAGGTTCAGGAAAATTAAGAGGATCTATTTTTATGTTCATTTGTTTTTCTTTCATTAAAGCCACAGGGAGCCACTGGAGATAGTCAAACGAGCTGCACGTGGGTCAGGGTTTGAGATGCCTGCTTTAAGCCCAACACCTAGTACTGGTCTCAGTAATTTGAAGGTTTACACTGCTGTAGCTCCAGTTTTTTCCACAGATTTAGATTCTGTGTAAGGGCCAAGGCTTGAAATTAATCTTTTAAAACTGGGATAAAGTTTCCTGTAAATGTTTCCCACACGTGGGATTTATACACTTTGGGTTAGATACTACTTGCACTCTGTCTTTGTCTTGGTGGGTTTCTTTTCTCTTGTCTCCAAAGCGTGCCCCATTCTTTCTTAAGCCTTCTGTGCACCTGAACTATAGCACTGTACATTTTACAAAACAAGCAGCTCATTTCAGTGTTATACGCAGGGTGTGATTTGCCGGTCCACATGTCCCTGCCTGTTCTGTATTATATTATTTGTGTCCCTGGTGGGGATAAAAGTGTATCCCCCCCCCCCCTCTGATTTTTAGTGGTGCATCTTGAAACAGTCTACAGTAGAAACATGAGTAAAATCAGAAACTGACTTGCACCATCAGTGCTAGTATTCCTGTGACAGTAAGGATGACATGCATAGGGTGAATGATTCAGATCCTGTTCCATTCCAAGTTTTCCTCATCCCACAAAGCACCACTGTTTCAGTGTGAAAAATCCCACTAGGCAATTAAAAGAATAATGAAGAGGATTCAGAGCAGCAGATTTAACTGGACACTCAGAAAAAAATCTTATAAAAGTTACTTCTAATTCTCAGTGTCACATGGCTGAGCCTCTACATCAGAAGTTCCTTCAAAGGTGATTCCTGCAGCTTCTTATTTAAACTTGCTGAATTGCATTTATGCACCACGGCTGCTGTCTGTGCCATCCTGCAGTTAGAAAGCTTTGGTATGAAGGGCATCTGTGAAGAAATGTTACACGCACTGCTTGTTGGCTTTGCAACTGATGGTGCAGCTACAGTGATGGGCCAATAGAGAGGAGCAGCTGCACACCTGTGTAAAAAGATAAGCCCTAACCTGATGGCCTTTTGCTTCATCAGTCACATGTTAGGTCCTGTGGTCCATGATACTGTAAAACACAACACAGGACTCGGTCATTTTCACATGGTGACTCTCAAACTTTGAGAGTCTGCTGTTGAGCTCAGTAAATGGAACAGGGGGTGCCTCCTTCCCTGTCTGCAGCTTTGCAGAGATTAGGGTAGGTGGCACCACTGGCCAGATGGCATTAAATGCAAGCTACAGATACATTCTGAGCCAGTTAGTGCATCTGAGGATCCCGAGGATTCACACTGTTTAAATTTACTTCACGGGAAATGTTCTTTGCTTTAGGAATCCAGTGTTTTTTTTCCAAGTGGATTCACTGTCCATTGATGTAGATTTACATTTTAAGTGAGTGGTCCACATTTGAATGTCCACAAGTCAACATCTTTTAATTCTGTCTGTATGTGCTAGCCAGACTTTCCAAAACAACAATAAATAGATAGATAGATCAGTCTTCGTGTTGGGTCCCCTTTTGCTGCCCCATGTGCATCAATGAGCCCATGACCTTCGCCGCTGTTCCTTCCACTGCAGACCGGGAACACCCCTCAGGAGCTGCAGTTTGGGAAATATTCCGACCCAGTCCTCTAGCCACCACAATTCGGACCATGTCAAACTCGCTCAAATTCTTATGCTTGCCTACCTTTCTTGTTTCCAACATCAACTTTGAGGACAAACATTTTCAGTGGTATTCACGTCACCTGCCAGTGGTCATAATGTTGTGCCTGATCGGAATAGAGAAATACTTTATTCATTCCCATAGGGGAAATTCAGGATATTGGTGTTTAAGAGGTGAAAATGGACCGGCATTTGAATAGCATTCAAAGCACTTTAAATTACAAGCCATATTTAAAAATACAGTCATACCATGCATTTTAAGCACTCTATCTACTTCACACCTACAGCCAATTTCGAATCACCAATTAACCTAACATGCCTGTCATTGGATTGTGTGAGGAAGCTGGAGTATCTAGAGAAATCCAATACAGGCACAGGGAGAACATGCAAGCAGGAACCTTCTTGCTGTGAGACAACAGTGCTAATGACTGCACCACTATACCACGGAGGGGTAAAATCAGCTGCCTCTCCAGTGAGTCTCCAATCCTGTGTAGGACCTCCATCATATGTGACTTCTACACCTGCCACAGTGTGTGGTTTGGCTGGGGTTGGAGTCTGGGCAATACTGGGATGAGATCTTCAATGGAGAAGTGTGACAGTGAGTTGTAAGCCTGCTGGGGGCAGCTGAATAGCAGCGACTGAACTTTCAAAATAAGACACACTTGGGTGACTGATAATCCACTGACCTCTGCTGGTGATGCTCTCCTGGTTGACCTCACTCAGGTGGGCGACGCTGCCCTGGTTGGAGCCGGCTCCCATACTCTCACCATCCATCGAGTTCCAACCAAACAAAGTTGCCTCAGAGATTGCAAACTGCTGCATAATGCCTGAAGGGGAGGAAGAGTTGCATCAGTGATAGCTGAGATGCAGCAGTGTTCATATTAAAAAATGCAGCATGAAACAATAATGAAACGATCCCTTAACTCACTAAAACATAATTAGAAATGGAGAGCATAAACAAATCCCAGTCCCCACTCTGGTAACACATACACATGTTAATTAGTGATACAAACAAAAGAGGTAACAATAGTCATTAATATGGAGAGAGAGCAGGTTTGTTTGGATAGGGGAAGAATACTGAGTGTTTATTTAAAGTGGGAAGTTGTTGTAGACAAATATTTGTATCCAACACCAAAGTTGTTAACCTGGTGTTCAAAGAAAATCACCCCTTAAAATTAAATTTGTCATTCAAATAACACCAGTGATAACCTTATATATGACTGACAATGGTAGGAAATTATATACTGCATGTTTTTCATCTGTATGAGCACGCTCTGCCAGAGTTGCAGTAACTGGTTACTTAAGCGCCAGTGGCAGGTCATCTAAATATTAGCTGATACCCCGGTGAACCATTTCATTTATGTTTCTGAAGCAACATCAGGTTTGATGATAACATTTTAGTCATGAATTGTTTACACTATCAGTTTACCATTTATCTCTGGTAGCTACTATAAAGTGTTAGCTAGCAAATTTAAAGTCATTAGTGTTGTTTATTCAGTATCCAGGTATACCCTCACCTGCAGCAAAGCGAGCCTCCTTCTCGCCATCACTAAGGTCACTGTAAGCATCATTCTCCATCCTCCTCTCCTTTTCCCTTTGCAGGTTGGTATGTCCCGCGCCCCCTAGTGGCCCTGCAGATGGTTTGCCCCAACTCTGCCACTCTATCATGTGTGCCACTCTACCCTGGGCCATGGCGGTGGGCTTGGTCACCTTGTCCTTCATGGAGCGAGTCACACCTATAGGAGGCAGGAGGGCAGCAGGAGGGGCAGACCAGCAACATACACACAATACACACACAACGCACACCAGACACACACACACAAAAACTCTGTCAAAACTACTTCTGGCCTCAGCAGTTAACTACACCTCCAGCTGAGGCTCGGGGGTGGTGGGGCAGAATGATAATGAAAAACGATGTAATGTAGAGGATCTGTTTTAATACAAGAGATGATGAAAGGGAATGTTAGAGGGATAATAAATGTACTGGTTTGGATGAATTCAGGTAGTTCTGTGACTGGGTATGACGTTATGACAACAATGTGGCGCCAATTTATAAGAATCGTAACAATGAGTGTGCATGTATTTTTAGATGAGTTTGTGTTTCATGATGTCCAAAGAAGATGTGCTAAGCATAATCATGGTGTTTATGTCTCTGCAGAATTCACTTTCCTCTAATCTTTAAAAATTGGCTGCTTTTAAATTTCTGGAAATTTCTGGCCATGTGTCACATGAATGCTAATCATCGCAATAAGTGTGACAGTCACTGCTCTGCTGTTACTAATATGAGACACACTGTTTCAAATTATAATGGTGAGTGGTATAATGGTACAAATGTTTAATTCAGTATGAGAATTTCTTAGTTTGGTATGCGAGTACCCACCACAGGGACCTGAACTCATACAGGTCAAAAAGTGGACTGAAGGCTGTTACACCTATCACCTGAACTATGGCACAGAAGGGGAGGGACCACTAACTAGTTAACAATTGTTCTGAATGTCTTCCTATCCTATAAAGCAACTTTCTTCTGATTGGCTGCCCCTCGTAAGCAGAAGGTGGGTGGAGCTTCTGGGATCACAGCCAAAGCTGTGTGTCCTTGCAATTCCTTAAAATTGTGAGGACTAGTGAGGACATTTTAAGCTTTTCACTGACTGCTAAGGTGTTTTTAGGTCCGCGCTTAATAATCAGCACATTTCATACAAGGCGAGTAAATCAGCCAAGCTATCAAATGTCATTTCTGGCTCAGAACATCTGAGCTGTGAGAATGGTACTGTTCTGCTGTGGAAGTGGTATTCATTGTTCTTATTTATGACTTAAAAAAGCATGCAGCAACTCAGTTTTAATGGTTTGTTGTGCTGCTCTTTATTTTTTCACTTGAGTGTTTGCAGGTCACAATGACATTTATTTATTTTTTATATTGTTAATTATTTACATCAAATTCTTTGCTTAAATGCACATGATTATCTGCTCAGTGGTCACTGTGATTGTTGCCGTCTCACAACATGCCTGCGGTGCATTATGCTGGATACGCAGATGGACACCGTCTGTGTTGGTGTTTGCCTACGCAGAGCCAACTCAGAGGGGACTGCAACCAATGCAGATGCGCTGCCGTGCAGTCCTCCAAAAAACTAACCACATGCAGGTCAATGCAGATGATGCTGTGTGTAGGTTGAATCCTGATTGGCTGGAAAATAGTTTGGGACAGGAAGGGAGCAATGGGTTATAGTTCCCAACGCAGAGGGAGGGTCCCGAAAAAACATCAGCAAAATAAAAAAACCAGCATGAAAAGCACAGAGAGTGGCTTCAGTGGATACTTTACACTGGTTTCACTTCAGGTCTTTGCAGGGGTGTTTCCAGGATTTTTTAAAGGGGGTGCCATGGGGGGGGTCAAGATAGGAGGGGGAAACAGCAAATCAGAATATTTAATTAGAAATAAAACCATTATAGAAAATGGCATAGATTTATTACATGAAAAGTCATGCTGCTGAAGAGTTAAAAAATAACTTTGTGTTAGATAATTGTTTTGCAAAGTCAAAGAAAATGTGTTTAGATTTTTTACTTCAGTAAGAGTTATAATCCTACTTAAGTAGCTTTGTAGTGCACAAGTAGTGTAATCAAAATATGAAGTAACTTGATCAATATTTTCAGAATACTTTACATTTTATTATTGGCTAATTGTAGCTGTTGATGGTAGTACATTAAACAAGTAAAGTACATTTAACCTTACTTTAGTGAAGTACTCAAATATATGTCCTAAGTTACATTCCTGTTGGTTTTACCCATGCTCTTGTCCAGTGGTGTTGGGTATCATAAGATTAACAGTATTCAAGTCCATTGGCATTTGTGTGGGGGCATCAGGGGTGGCCAATCATATTTTAGGGAGACCAGTGCCACCCTATGTCCCCACTCTAGACGAGTTTCATCTTTGTCGAGGCTGGCTGAAGGAGCAGCAGCAAACGAGAACAGTCCACAGACTGATTATTTGTGACACTACCCCTTGGTGACAGTAAATGGCTATAACATGTAGACGACAGTCTGCGGCCAATGCAAGACTGTAAATCTGCCTTTACTTGTGGCAGGTTTGACTTGTTGGCTCGATAGAGGAAGACAGAAAAAGACAAGAAAACATCTCATGTTGGGACAATTTCAAACAAAAGAAAAACAAAAATACGCTACAGTGCATCTGTTGTAAAACAGAATTAGTTTACCAGCAGAAAGCAGCCAGTCTATGCATCCAGTCCACAGAATGGATCATTTTGACATAAATCAGTGTGATTGCTCGTAAAGAACATACTGTGTTAATGCAACATCTTGTGCTCTCTGCTCGTTATACAGGAGTAGCTCCCCAAATAAACTTCAGACCAGCTGTCAGTCCACACCTAGAGCTTTCAAACATGTCAGTACAAGTAGTGACGGTCATTTTTACTGATTGATTGGCGTATGTCTGTTCAGTATGTTCACCGGCTTTAGTGCGCAGTGGTGCATAGCACAACTGAACAGGGTGAGTCTGCCATGTTTGTCTCATTCCTCTGCTTTTTCTAATGCTTTGTATTTGTTGCTGTTTTGCACTGTCAAACATGAGTGTACAGAGGTGTGAGGGCAGGTATTTTGTTGCTAAAGTTCAGCGAGAGCTTTTAGAAACTGTTTTACTGTATGGAAGATAAAGAGTGCCATGAAGTAGCTCCTGATTCAAGGCAAATAATTTAGTAAGCAATTATACAAAATGAAAAACTCTGTGTTGTGTCTCATAGAGGCTGCATTTATTTGTAAATTGTTTTAAGCAACTGCACTTACTGTATATGGGAGTAATTTAGTGTAAAAATGTCACTATTGATAAGGAATTATTTTTATCTATATATTTAAGCTGCCTCTTGGGCCATTGTGTAGCCTAATGAGAAATGCACACTGGAGGAAAAAGTGACATGTAGTTCTATCACTGTAGTACGCGCTTTTTCTATTAGTAAATAAATTATTTAAAAATAATGTAAACTGAAAAGTCAAATAACGCATCGGAAAGGCTAAAATCCAGTGGTTTCTTTTGTTTTCTTTTCCGCGCCAAAAAAGTAACCAAACCTTGAGTCTCAAAACTGAAATGCACACTGAACCATTACACCACGAAAATAATGTGACTGACAGTGTGGAGCACCAGGCACACACTGCAGAAGCATATGCCGCTCTTTTGTTTGGTCCTCACCAACAAGTTATGTGGAAAAGTTAATAACTGCAAGAGGCTCGCCTGAGCCGTTGCAAATGAAGACAGCTTTTTTTAACATGTAGCATCTTCTTTTTATATAACCACGCAGAAAACAGCAACACCTGCTTAATCTTTGGTCAGGTGATGGGTAGAAGTGATCATATCAGAGGTCATCCAGTTGCCCTTAAAGGCTGCTGATTTGAACAGAAAAACATGATGGGGTGAAACGCTGACAAACCCACATTAATAATTAAAGCCATTACTCATCTCATTGTAAACAGAATAAATGAGGTTCATCAGACTTTACGTGATTAAAAACGTGTTACAGAGACGAGGAGAAGCCGAGGAAATAATCCCTGGGTGTAAACAGAACAGTGAGAAGGGTCCACTGGTAAATCTCTGCCCAATTAAGATGCAAATATCGGATTCAAACTGGGGACGTATTCACTGAGGTACAGAGGGTACAGAGAGCTTTATCGATTAAAAAATTAAATTAAAATCAAGCAGGCATGAATAAACAAAGGCAGAGCTTTGGAAATTGCTCCCCCGGTCCATGGGGCAAGTTACGGGCTGGGTTAAAAATAGAAACACTTTTCCCATTAGACAAAGAGAGCCAATCTCATTTGAAAATCAAACACTCCCTGCAGAGCTTAATTGGGGATGGATATAGGAGTGGAAAGAATGGGGATGAAGGATGAGGGAGGGTGTTGGGGTCTTGGCTATTCAAATGCTAAAAAATATAATACTATACACTGTTAAAAGATACCAATAGATTGAATTAAAGTGCACCAGACACAATAGAAAACACTTTTTTTTTACATAAACACTCTGAGGTGCTGCACTTAAACAACAAAAAGCACTACAGTTTGAAGCACAAAACACGAGAGAGCACAGCAGAGGGACCAGCCACTTGTAGTTACGACACGGCACAAAAAAGTCACAAATATTGGGCCACACCACCACCACCACCACCAGCACCAGCAGCACTGCCACGTTACAAGTACATTACAGTTCCCAACACACCTGTGGAGATGCTTCAGCAGGTAATTAAAGTAAGTAATCTTACTTACTTTAGTTTCTTTGAAATCAAAGATCTGATTGAATTTCCATCAATGACTCTGGAATGTGTCTGTCATTGACGTCTCTTGTTGATATCAATGGAAGAGAGGGGAAGTAGGGAGTGATATAGAAAGGGGCACCCACAGGGGCAGCCATGTTGGTTCCAAGCTCCTTCTCCTCCTCCTTCAGCTCGAGAGTGAAGTTGTCTGTTAAGGCAAAGTTTCATTTACGAAATCTGCCACTCAGGGCAATGTTTAAAAGATATTTCCCGCGTTTTCTTCCAGTGTGTCAGATGATTCTTTGGCCTACAAGCAGTGCAGAAACCAGGTGAAAGGAGAAGCAGAGGGGAGATTTTATTAGACAAACAAATCTCAGAGGCTGCTCTGAAGGCAAAAGTGCTTTTATTTGTTATGTTAAACCAAAGCTTAACTTAACAAACAGCATTTGGCATGTAAGACGTGAGACTTCTTTGGTTTCAGTTTGGCAAGGCTTTTAGTGTTCCTTCTAATGAAAGCAACACAACGGGAAATGCAGACCCAGGCCTCGAAGGCCTTCTCAATATCATTTCTTCATTGGCATTTGAGGTGCATTCAAAATGTTCTGTAACTCCGCCCATAAAATGCAAAAAACTTACCTGATTTCAGTTTGACCCCTGTCCCTTCCAAGGTCCTCTCCAGGTGCATTTCTGGATCGCTTCCAGCACTGCTAATATTTTTTAGATCTCTCCTTGAAAGTCTTGTTCTGACTACTTGCACCGGCCCCACACACGCTAACCAGTCAAGGTTGATGGCTGCCCCTCCCTGAAACCTGTTCTGTCAGAGGTTTCTCCACATTAAAAGGGAGCTATTCCTCGCCACAGTGCTTGCTCATGGGGTCTAATCATTGGGGTTCTTCCTCTAAATCACAAAATCTTATGATATCAAGCACCTAGAAATGACTATTGTTGTTGCTATATAACTAAAATTAAACTGAATGTTGGGGGAATGGACAGAGCCAGATCAGGAAAACTTTTCCACCACCTTTGTTGTGGTTGTTTGTGGACAATGTTCTTCCTCAGAGGCCTCAGAAGTTTTCAGTAGAACTCAGTTCTTGGTTGACCAGCATGCTCCTGGTCACGCTTCTTACCTGACGGGCCATATTTGAGCTTGGACATTATGAACTCTTCTATTGATACGTGATGCTAGGTCTCTCAATTATAGCTGGTGACCTAGTACGAAAGTCTGGTCATTTTGACAAAGAAGTTGCTGTTTTGTCTCTGTTTTCAAGGTACATGAAGAAATTACAGATGTGCACGTACAGGCGGTCAGAAAGCAACTTCCATTGAGCAATCTCAAAAAGCAGCAGCTGCACTGGAAGCCATCCAGATGTTCACAAGAAGACGACCTTGTGGGATAGCTTTGCTTCAGTAGACACAGTTGAGGAAGTTTTTGATCGTACCCTTAGTACTAGTACTGCTACTTGAAGTTTGGTTGGTAAACTAACTCTGCTCTATTGGTGTACATTGAATAAGAGTATGGCATTAACAATCATAGGGTTACCTGTTGATGGGTTAGACCATTAAAAGGGATGTAGGAGGAGTTGTTTGGGTAAAATAAAAGTAAAAGCTCTTGCACTTTGTGAAGAATGATAAATAATTTACAACTGAGGCATTCTGTTTAAAGGCTTTGTCCACATTACAGAGTAATCTTTCAGGCTTGTCACTTGCATTCATTGTGAAAGGCCAACAAACGCCGCTTGATTAACATTACATTGCATTGCAGGGGCAGAGTTGTTCCATTTTTTCAAACTACTACTGCAATTTTTTTTGGTGGTATCTTATAAATGAAAACCTTCACCTTTAGCTCCTCATTCTACCTAAACCAGCAATACTGGCTTTGCTTTATCCTCTGAGAAAAGTTTGTAAAAGAGAAAAAAAAAGCTCCATTCTGCAAAGTGGAATGCGTGGTTTGGTTGCCTTAAATAAATACTAAAGCAAAGATTTAAAATGAAGCCAAAGTCAGTACTAATTACAAGAGAAACTTACAAGAGCTTATACTTTACGCAGTCTATGTACTCATTACATTTGTTGCAGCTGTGTCAAAATACTTGGTAATTCTGTTGGGTGGTTCCCATTAAACCACACCACACATTGATCATTTGGCTGCTGTACTAATGTGTCACCAACCAATCATCTGAACAACACGCAAGAAGAAACCAAAAATTATCTTTTACGCTGCAGGGAAAGGAGGTTCAGCCCCCGCCAGTGCTCAACAACAACTTCACTCTCGACCCACTGTGGAGCGTGTGGAGGCAACATGGGGACTGTTTTACCATCTAGCAGCACAGACACACACCTGACACACCTGACAGAGAGGACTTAGCCAGGGCACCGATCCCATAGGTGTTGGTGGACTTCCTCTTGAGACGAGGCAGAATGGAAGTTGTGTCCTCCATGGACAACTAAAAAGAGAGGGGAGCGAAGTGAGGTATTGGTGCAGTACAGACGGTGGACAAGAGAACCAGAAACGGGGGGGACAAAATAAGAACAAATGAGAGAAATAAATGCAAGAGAGAGAAAACAGAAGAAAAGAAATTGAGGTGAAGAGAGCAGATGATGAAGATTCAGAGAATAGTTTGAGGGAGTGAGAAAAAAGAGGAAGGTTATAGGAGAAGGAATAAGAAAGAAGAGTGAATTATTTAAGCACTTTGTAAATGGCTTACAGGGATAATGACTGACGAGAAAAGAATTATTGAGATGCTGTGCCCAAAAGGAATAATTAATGCTGAAGTGTTGATTGAAAACCAAACTAAATGGACAGCAGAGAGTCTTTTGTGAGCATGGCAGCTGCTGGTTGACACAAAATCATCTTGAAAAATGTGATATTGAACAGTTGCAGTGCAGTACATTAGAAACATTACCTGTGGTACCTTTTGCTTTGAAACCATTCTTTCAGAGACTCACTGCATTTTCTGTCACTGTGAATGTTATTGATCTCAAAAACTCTTGGATATCTTCATATTTTAAGAAGAAAAATATTGGAAAATTGTATTGGAGGAATACATCCAACATTTTGAAACTAATAAACACACAGAAGCATGAGTCATTCAATAAGTGTGAGTATTTTATTCCACGTTCTCATTCCAGGGCATCAAATGGTGCTGTCTGTCTAATACACTGGTGTCACAGATATAAGCACAAGGTGTCCTTTGCTGTCAAGCGCCATGACAATCCACAGCAATATCGGATGCAGAGTTAAAAGTGCTCTTATAAAGGGGACCCACGTTTGGAGGAGTGGTGGTAAAGTAAGCTCCAAGTTTTGTAAGTTAGGAGACGGTGGTTTCTGTAAAATTTGGAAGCTTTGTGTTTTGCACTTGTTTTGTTTTCATATACTTTTTTGACCTTGCTTTAATTTTGCTGGGTATATTTAGAAAGGAAAATGGCTTGGGTTCAACGAAGCCCCTTGGAGACACTGGAAAATGATGCTTATGCAGAGTTTTTAAATGTGATGTCAAGAGGTTCTTTACAGGAGTCCATTTGTGATGAGTCAGAAGTGACAGACCCACGTTACATTTGCCTTAACCCAGTGCATTCTTCACGGACGCCAAAGGACATCTTGTGCCTACCCCTGACCTGGCTGAAGCAGATGGCAGCCCCACACTCAGCCTGGTTCTGCTGGAGGTCTTTTCCTGTTTTCCACCACATTGTTTCCACATACTTGCTATTGGTTGATCATCTTATCATCTCTCTGGAATTTTGTAGGGTTTTTGCCTCAGAGTATTAAGTAGCATGGGAACTATTGCATTGACCTGGTGCTACAGTATATAAATAAAACTGAATTGAACTGAATCTGTGAGACAGCAGGTGCTTTGTGACAATGGCAGCATCTGACCACCTGGTAATGGGAATGACTGAACATTTTCCATGTTCCACGAGTCTCGTCTATAAAATGAAAATAATAATAATTTTGATGTTAAGTATGACATGAATGCTGATAGTTTTCTTCATAAATGCGTATATGTTCCCTTGATGTTGATGGTATAAATGGGCAAAGTCCTCATGTGACGTAAATGATTTTATTCTTGGTTATATAACGGCATTGCTGTTTTGAATTAACATGCCTCCAATACTGAAGTGATCTTCGTTTTTCTGTCTTTCTGCCTCATACCTCACACTCACTCTTCCGAGCTGCATGTTTGGATTTCTTTGTCAACCCACTATTTACTGTTGGTTTCAATCTCCTCTACAATCACTATCATCTTCCAAAAGACTTGCTTTTGTTGATTTGAGAATTACTGGTCACAGGTATGCAAGTTACAATTAGAATTTGTAGAACATGCAAGGGGCAGTTTATTTAATTGGGAAGTGAAACTCTTGGGAGGAAGAATCCTGGCCTAAGACAGGCAGGGTTGTTTAATGCAATTTCCCCCTGGGATTAATGAAGTATTCTGATTCTGATTATTGTTTCTCAGTGGCAGAAGTTCCTAGAAAGAAAACTGGAGCAAGGTGAGGCAAACATACTAATTCCACACACCTGTAGCACAGTTTATCCAACTAGACTGTTTTGGTATGAGTTGCTCAGTTTTGGAGATATTGGCTATAGAAATCTCTGCTGTCTCTTGAACAGCTGTTGCTCATGTTTAAAAAAAGTTACTCTAAAAGCATCTACAAACCTTGGGAACAGTTTGATGCAGGAACTTCTTCCTTCTGCTGAACTACCTTCACCAGCCAAAAGAAGTGTGTTTGTAGCTGAGATTATAGCTCAGTCAAGGGTCGAGTACTAAGCAATAAGCACTGAGACCAAAACAATCAAGACGGCACAAAGGGCTAGAGGAAAAACATACAGTATATTTGATCTTGGTAAAAACTGTCCTTTTAAGCAAAGTCTTTTTGTGCTCAGCATCCTTTATGAATCTAACACAAGAGCACCTTTAGGGAGAGATTAAAATTAAAGATGAAAAGCAGAATGATAAACAGAAAGCCAGAAAGAGGAGGCTTAGCTTAGTTTGTATGCCATAAATTCACTCTTTTGCACAGCAAACCTCTGCACATCCCTGTGTTGTGTCTACTGTACTTCCTGGCACCAGTGTTCATGGCAAAGCAACCCAAAAACTAATGAACAGGGAGACAGAGCCTGGCTCTTAACGAGGCCTTCCCAACAGCTAATTGCAGCAGGAAACAGGAAAACGCATGGACTCTGTTACACAGGAGGATTCAGTGATAGAGCTGATGTAATATTTTGAGTTAAAGTGCATGAATCTGAGTCCAAAGGCAAACTGATATTACCTGGTCCCTCTGTGGTGTGCATATGGAGTATCATCCACATGCTCTCCGATGTACTTTATACTGCCTGCATGCAACAGTAACATTATATGGTGTCGTTATACGGCAGCCAGAGAGTCAACAGGCATACAGATGTAGCCATTACAGCAATCTTCTTCCATTAGCCCTGTCTCCACTCGAGCCTGCTCCAACTCAAATGTAATAAACCAGAGGTGGACACCTATTTTGCAACTAAAACCATTTTCCTCTTTATTGAATCCCCTTCTTCCTTCCAGCAATGCCCAGTCATAGCTGCATAAATCTTGTAAGGAAATGTTTAAATGTGCATCAATCAACATTTTCTTTTTATATATAGTATGTATCAGTTAAAAGCCTTTGCATGGAGTAATATACCTGCTCTGCAGCTCCATGAAGCTTTTCAGTCTCCTTTCACATCTGTTTTTTTTTCCCAGTGGTTCATTCACAGCATTGTTCAGTCTCACGGCTCCCATCAACCACACTGCCAGCAGGTGACTTCAGCTGCTCTCTGCTGCTTTGATTAAACCACTCTACAAATACTCCACTCTGCACTGCCAAACAACTGACTAAGGCAGTGGTGGAATATTTAAGAACATATGGAGACAAAGGAAGCGCTAAAAGGAGGCTCAGCTTGAACATGGTCTTTTCTTTGTGTCTGTATAAAAGGGTATTTTGCTAACAGCGGTTTAGACTTTATAAAGCAGTTAAATGTGAAGGATAGAGCCCTCAACTGGTTGTTTCATGAGGTCTTAATAAATTCTAATCAGTATACACCAATGCTCATAAGTTTGGAATCACATACAACTGTCCTTTATGGAAAAAAGCACATTTTAATGTGTGACGCATGTTTACCACATTAAAAGGCTCATTTTTCATGTTTGCACCACTAAAAATCTTTGAGGTAAAAAAAGAAGTAAAAAAAAACAACAACTGTGTTTTGAAAGTCACCAGCCTTTATCCCATGTGGGGATTTGCCCAAAAAAATTAATGCGACATTGTGTTCTACTTCTTTCACCCTTAATGGTGAAGCTGGCAGTGGAGAATTTGCGAAGGTCCATTTTCCAAACTAGAAATGCGAGTGGAGTAGTACACACCTTCATATGAAATTTTCAGTACTACAGTTTCCGGCAAAGAACTAGATAGGTATATGTATAGCCTTCTAAATCCGCACTGTGGTTTTCAGGTGTGCGAGTATGATCATTTAGCATTTTAAATGCCTATATCTATACATTATATTACATTCTTCTCTCACAAAACACCCCTGATACTTGTCTCCACCCACTCCACCCTGCCTGCACTCTCTTCTTCACCTCTCTTGTGCTCTTGCTTTGGGTGGTTGATCCCAGGTATTTCAACTTTTCCACCTTCGCTATCTCTACTTCTTGCATCTTCACGAGTCTACCTGCCTCCCTCTCATTCACACATGGATTCTATCTTGCTTCTGCTGACTAATTCTTCTTCTCTCCAGTGCATACCTCCACCTCTTGAGGCTCTCCTTCACCTCCTTCCTACTCTCACTGCAGATCACAATGTCATCTGCAAATATCATAGTCCACGCAGACTCCTGCCTGACCTCATCTGTCAATCTGTCAATCTGTCCAACATCATTGCAAATACTGTAAGAAGGGGCTCAGAGCTGATCCCTGACCTAATCCCACCCCTATATATATTCTATTAAAAATTATTGATTAATATTGACATTGGCTGTCATTTCCAACATTCTTCATCAATTTATGGTCATAGAGGAAAACAAATTACCTTTTCTTTTAAGAACAGGAACTAAAAGTGACTCTTGGTGCATAAGCTTTTAAATATAAATAGTTAATGGGTTTCCAGTTCTCACTTCCATCTTAAAATCGGCTTTCGGGTCAGAGAAGTTTCTGTTTATAAAAACATTTCTCTGGACTGCTGCATGAAATCAGAAATGTGTCTATATGAGATTATTTTCCTGCAGTCAGCTTTGAGTCGAACAAAAATGCACATTGTGCAAACAAATTCTGCTGAAGGTACAGAAACAGTTGATGCACTTCATCATGCATTGCTTTCAGTTTAGAAAAAAAATGGGGGGACTTGTGCAAAGGCTTCCGCTGTGGATAAGATAAGCTTATTACAGCCTGTTATCTGTGACTCTGTGTATATATATGAAGCTTACAGTACAGTAGATTAGCAGAGGACCAAGAGAGGAGAAGGGTGGGGGGGCTTACTGGGAGGAAAATAAAAAGTGGGGGATAAGAAAGAGGCAGTGGGAAAGAGAGATAAGCAAGTGAGAAAGAGTGGCAGGAAAAGGTGGAAGGATAAATGAGCAGGATGTCAACTTATGTACTCGAAGCCAAAGCTCAGGTAGTCGGTGAGTGATGGAAAGGAAAATGACAGGTGGAGGAGATTTGGGGAGAGAAAAGGAGATTTAAACAAGGAGACTTACATTGATTCCTTCCCAGGAAAACTCGGCACGGCCATGCTGGGGAAGGGGGAAGAGAAGGAGGGAGGGTGGAGGAGAGTGGGAAGAAAAGTACAGGAGGGTGTAGCAAAGGAGGGAAGAGAAAAAGGAGATTTAAAGAGGAGCTTTACAGACATAAAAACTGGTCGTAATCCCGATTTATAGTAATTTGAACATTTGCATTTTGAATATTAGGCTGTCAGCAGTTTTTTAAAAATATGCTAAAATGCATTTCCAGAGCGTATCTTCATTATTCTTGCAATATGAAGTGTCCTATTCATTTTTTAGTTCAGGAAATATTTTAATGGCTGTTCTTTATCTGTGATTGTCTAAAATAGGGGTGGGCAACTATTTTTTCCAAAGGGCCACATGAGAAACCTGAGCTGTGTTAGAGGGCTGAACCAACAGTAACCTGAACTTGATTATGTTCAATATTAATTTTCTCCAACTGTAAGAGCAGAAACTATATAATTTTGATTGGGGATGTGAATGGGGAAGAAGCCATGTGCATTTCATTCTCAGCAGTTTTAAAGTCTTGAAATTGCCTTGTAAATTCCCCATGCAGAGCGTCTAGCATGGATGAGTACCTGTGGAGGTGGTCAGCAGAAGTTGGGGCTTCCTTCAGTGTTGGCAAGTGGCTGAGAATGTTGTCATTTAGCTGGCTTGAGAGAAGCTGCAACTTTTCATAAAAGCCTTCACCAAGCTGTACATTTCATGCACAAAAAGGCCCCTTGCACTGCAGTTTGACATTTAGTTCATTCATTAATGCAGTCACATCAACAGTAAAACCAAGGTCTGCAATCCAGCCAGCATCTGACAGCTGTGGAATGCCATTTCCTCTCTCCACACAGAAGGCTTGAATCTCTTCTCTCAGGTCCCATACTTTTTTTTAGTATTTTGCCCAGGCTGAGCCAGCTGTGTGGTAGCCTATTTCACAATGTTCTGTCTCATTTTCCTCCAGAAGTGCAACAAACTGTTGGCAATTCTAAGCTCTTGCCCTGATGAAGTTAACTTTTTTAGTAGCAACATCAACAACATGGTTAACTTTTAGCACTGGCTTACACAACACTGCCTGATGTATAATACAGTGCAAGAATACCAGTTTCTGTTCTGGGTCCATTTCTGTCACTTTATCCTGCATTCTCTTCAAACATCCAACATTTTTCCCCAACAGATCTGGAGTGTCCAGTGTCACATCTGCAACCTTGTCCCACTTGAGTCCCAACTCATCCAATCATGAACTCACCTCCATGAACAAATCCCTCCCAGTCATAGTCTCCTTCATTGACTGCATGGCTGCCATCTGCAGTTATCCTAAGAGATGAGTAGCTGAGCGGTGCCACAGACATCGCAGCTCTCATCCAGAGTCAAGGAAAAAAGTCAAAGTTGACCGCTTTGTGCTGCAGATGAAATTTGACATTTCCTACGATGTCATCAATCCTTCTCAATACAGTGCGTCAGGAGAGGGGAAGGTTCTCAAAAGCCTCAGTTTTATCTGGACATATTAGCGCTGCAGAGTCCACCAAGCACTCTTTAATAAACTCTCCATCAGAAAACGGTTTAATGTTTCTTGCAATTTCATGGAATATTACATAACATGCCCTGGCAGCTGCATCCCTGGATGTGTGAAGTTTAGTAAAAAAACCTTGTTACCTTTGCTGAGGTTATGCTTTCCTTGGCGTTGGTTTGTTTGTCTGTTTGTGTGCAAAATAACTCAAAGTTATGAACGAATTTGACTGAAATTTTTTGTATGGATTCGGCGTCATCAAAGGAAGAGGTGATTAAATTTTGGGAAGAATCGGGTGATGGGATCATACATCAATAACTATTGAAGTAATAGTGATATCAGTATGATTACCTCCGCCAAGGAGGTTGGACATCAAAGACATGACCATCATAGTGCCTTTGATGATCACGAATGCATACAGCATGTATTTTAATCATATCACTATGCTCTTTGCAGTTTAGCTAGCAAAGCATCTGACTCCTTGACCTGCTCTTCATCAGACAAGTTCTTTATTTTTCTGCATGTTTGTTCACGTAGTGCCAATTTAACACAGCGGTCTGTGCACCACAAACTAAGCACACAGCTTTTCCTTTGACTTCTGTAAATAGATACTTTGAAGTCCATGCCTTGTTGGTATCAGTCTTTCTTTGAGATGAGATGACATTTTAAGGGTCTGCTAGTAAGCATTTACCTGCACGTGCGTCCTTACATAAATAAAAGTCACTTTCAAAAATAAAGGCAGCACAGCGTGCATGGAGTGAACTAGTTTTTATTTACATTTCTTGTTTGTGAGTGAGCGTGAGCCAGACAGAAAAGTTCAAAGGGCCAGGTGTGACCCGCAGGCTGGTCTAAAATATTGCAGTACTTTTTATTTTACCTACATTTCATCTTGAATTGAATTTAAAATATATCTTCAAAGTCTTAAGTTTGAATAAAGCTTGAGGCATGCTTGAATAAGTGTGCAATCAAAATGTTTCGTGATATTTTATTCTTTCTTAATCAGGACAGTATCAATATTTTACAAGAGAAAAGATGCCTTGTACCAAATTTAGGTGGAACATCTGTAATCCACGAGTGGGTACACATAATATTAAATAAACAATAAGTAGAGTAATATAATCAAATATGCATACAGTACTGTCCAAAAGTCTCAAGCCACCCCTTACTTATTTATATTTTGGTTCCAAGTAGCCAGAATTTCTTGCAATTTCTTCAAAATGGTCTTAAGCAATAGTTCTCCAGGCTTTCCGAAGGTCTTTCAAAGTTTTTCTTTGGACATTGGCTGCTTTTTCACTCTTCAGTCCAGTCCTTTTATCTGACCATTTTCAGAGGAATGGTTTTGTTTAAGCCACTTAACACTGACCTATCAATCTCTGAAGAATAAAAAGGCACCTATGTAATACACGGGGCGAACCAGTGTTGTGTCTACACACAACAGAAAACTTAGCAAAGAACCACCTTTAAATTGTATCTTCAGGGACTTGTTATTAGCAGACTGTTGCAAAAACACATAATTCCTTCACATTTTCTTAGTTGAATTTATGGAAACAGTCAAAGATAACACGGTTTGACATATAAAAAATATTATTTTTGCACCAACAAGGTTCCCAGAGAGCTAGTAGCTGAAAATTGGCATTTCTCAACATGGCGTGCAGTGTGTCCTTAAAAAATTAAGGATACTGCTTCGGTAGAGGGCAAAAGAAAAAGTGGCAGGCCTAAAAACTATCCACAGCAGATGAACAGTATCTGAAAGTCACATCCTCAAGAAATCGGGGGAAAATCCAGCAAAGCTTACACAGGACCCAATGATGCATCTAGCCCTTTAATTGCCCCATCTACTCTTTGCTGAAGCCCCATCAGAAATACTCTCAGTAGAAGAGTGGCTGTCAAGAAGTCATTCTTAAGGAAAGGAAACATGGAGAGAAGGGTGAGGTATGTCAAATTACACAAACACTGGACTGAAAATAGTGGCAGCAGTTCTTTGGGAATGACCTCAGCATTATTGAAGCAGTATGGGATCATCTTGACAGAATGAAACAAAAGCACCCAGCATCCAAAGAAGAGCTTTAGAATGTCCTTCAAGAAGCCTAAAGACTATCTAAACAAATGATAGGAAAGCTTGCCTAAGACAGTTCAGGTTGTGTTGAAGAATAATGGGGTCGTACCAAATATTGAATTTCAAGGTGGTCAGAATTATACAGACTCTTTGCCTTGTGTAGAGTATTTCATTTATATTTGCACATTTTAATGAGTCATTGCATTTAAATCCCATTTTAATACCAACATAGAAAGAAATTAGGGCTGGCTCAAGACTTTTGCACAGAACTGCATATTGATATTAAAAAAAAAATCTTTCATCCCCTTTCACACCCACAAAGCATGTACTCCTTGAGTCATGTGATATGTCCGTAAAAAGCAAAAAAAAAAGGCTAAAAAAACCCACATCTTCTTAAAATGTATCCAATGTCCCATTTCAGACAACTTCCACATGAGCAACTGTAATTGTCTTGTGGACCTCAATCTTGAATACCATCATTATTGATGAAGGTTGGTCTCTGACCACGATCCAGTGACCAAACAGCAGTTTTCACTGGAAGAGTCTGCACGGTCCAAGCCCAAAGACAGTATATCAGATCAGGGATGGTGGTCATTTTTTTTTATTTTTACATCTATCCCCTGGACCAAACTATCAAAGCATGTCTATTATGATGTCCTTAAGCATCTAAAGAAGATCATTCAAGCCAAGCAACATGAACTACGGTATGTATCATCTTGTGCCCACAATGAAAATGCAGTTTTTCATTCATGCTAACATAACTGTTGCACCCTACTTGCCACATTTGGGATTCTCTCACTCCATCTGCTTCCCCAAAAAAGATGTTCAAGGTCAGTGGTCACCATTTAGACATTGCAGAGGAGAGAAAGTGGTCAGAGTGGATTTCTGGGGAATGCTCTAAAAATAGCAGCAGTGCTAGAAGTGATCCAAAGGTAAACAAGGAGACAACCTTAAAATGGAAATCAGCCAAATTTCAATCAGGTGCGTTTTTTGTACAGGTGGAGTCATGCCTTTTTGCTTAAGTCCCATATACAGTCAGATGAAAAATAAAATGCACCCCATGATTCCATAGCTTGTAGATCTGTATGACTTTATCAGTCTGTCATTGTGGGGAAGGAATTTTGGCCCACTCTTCTTTACAACATTGCTTCAGTTCATTGAGGTTGGCGGACATTCCTTAATGCACAGCTCTCACAAGGTCCCATCACAGCAGTTCAATGGGGCTGAGGTCTGGACTTTGACTGGGCCATTTTAACACCTTGATTCTTTTCTTTTACAGCCATTCTGTTGTCAGTTTTTGCAGTCAGTTACTGCATAGAAGATCAAAGTCTGACTGAACTTCTATGTCATCATAATTCCATCAATTTTGACAAGATTCCCAACATCACTGGCTGACATGCAGCCCCAAACCATGGCAAAGGCTCCACCATGTTTTAGAGATGGCTGTAGATACTCAATGTTGCACCTCTCTCCTGATTTCCTCTGTACACACTGATGATGATTTGGAAAATTTGGATTCATCGTTCCATAAGATCTGTTGCCACTGATTTTCAGTTCAGTTCTTGTGTAATTTGGCACACCTCCAAAAGTGAAGAAATGATGTGCATTTTATGATTGAATGATTGATAGGTCAGTGTTAATTGGATTAAAAAAACCTAAAACCTTCCTCTGAAAATGGTTAATTACAATTAAAAAGTACCTTCAGCTTTAATGCCAAACCATGTGTGCTTGGAATATACTTAGAGAACTTTCTACAAACACAAAAACAGTATGCAGTTTTGGACTTTGGACTTCTACAAGCCAGGAGAGCCATTGCACTATGCTGGAAGAGTATGGACGCTCCTATAATGAAGATGTGGCTGAAGGAACTTTCTGAATGTATTGGACTGGAAAGATTAACATACATTGCCAAGGGCAAAAGAAAAGACTTTGTCAAACTCTGGGAACCATATATGAACATGATGACAAATGAAAGTGCGAGATTTTTCTGAAATGATTTGCAAAAACTGTAAAATGTAGCCCCCCCCCCTTTTTTAACTAATTAATTTAATTTTTTATTTTTTATTTATTTTCCTCCTTAATTTGTTAATTAGACCAATTTCACAACCACAGCAGATTAGTCCCCATCAGTAATTTTACAGCAGATGCCCTTCCTGATGCCACTCTCTATGGTGAAAGGAGCTTGTGACCCCACCTGTGTCATGGTTCCCCCCTCTCTGCCTCCCTCCTCTGGTTTCCTTGTCTTCGTCCTCGTCCCTGGCCCTTGATTTTCCCTGATCCCTAGGTGTCCTCGTCAGTAGGTTTTGTCATAGTC
>VUQH01085357.1:0-22154 GCA_015106775.1 Etroplus canarensis
AGTTGCCGAGGTGGGGGCAGGGCTCCGCACAATACACGCCGGGAATGTTTGTGTAAACAAGATCCAGCGTGTTCGTCCCTCTTGTAGCAAAGTCCACATATTGATGGAATTTAGGGAGCACTGTTTTGAGATTTGCATGGATGAAATCTTCAGCGATTATAAACAGTCCGTCGGGGTGGGCATTCTGCAGCTGGCTAATAGCTGCGTAAAGTTCACACAGAGCTTTCTTAGCATTAACGCTAGGAGGAATGTACACTCCGATAATCAGGGCGGTAGTGAATTTCACGGGGTAAATAAAAAGGTCTGCATCTAACAGTTACGAACTCCACAACCGATGAGCAGTGGTTAGAAACAAGCACAGAGACTTTACATCATTCCATGTTTACATAAACACATACGCCTCCCCCGCGAGTCTTCCCGCTGATGGCAGTATTTCTGTCCCCACGAAACACAGTTAGCCCGGCGAGCTGAATGGCGGCGTCCGGAACGCTCTCGCTGAGCCATGTTTCCGTGAAAACAAGGACACAGCAGTCTCAGTACTCACACTGTGAAGTTCGCTGGAGTCAGATGTAGTCCAGCTTATTGTCCAGGGAGCAGATGTTGGACAAGATGATGGAGGGTAGCGCTGGCCGGGTAGGGTTTGTTCTTAGCCTAGCATGGACACCCACCTGCTTTCCGTGCTTTCGCTTCCTCGAGCACCGCTTGTGATGACATCTGTCCCGGCCACTGGCATCAGGCAACACCGAGGACTGAAGGTCTGGTCCACGTAGCAGGCTGAGGTCACAAAGTTTGGAGAGAACATCGTCATGGAGGTAAGTGACCGCATGGTCTCTTAGCTGAAGTATGGTCTGACGGTTGCAAACATGGACACTGCTGTCTCTGATGTCCATGTACTTGAAAGTCGGGCGCTAGCCAAAAATAATTATACGGATATAATGGTATAATTACAAGGATATAGGGATATAAGCACCATTTGTGGCTCCTGAAGTGGCCACTGCGCACTATCGCCACGCCCCTCATCCTATGAAGATGAGGGGAGGGTACAAGCAGTCCAGTGTTGCTGGCCGGGAGGTGACTGATGAGGAGCGGAGGTTAGAGCTGGTAGAATTCTCTGGAACGTTGACTTGGAGGCTCACCGACAAGGAGATGACCACACAGGACACCGAACGATCTGGGGGAGAGTGAAGAGCCAGGTTTCAATACAGCAGGCTTGATGAAAAGATGAGCCTCAGGTGTGCCAGGTGAATGTGCCAGATTCACCATGCCCAGCATGCTCACACACCAGAGAGAGACAGATGGGAGGGTTGGAAGGAAGTTACAGAGGACTTGTGGTGAAAGGTTTTAATTGGGACACATGGAATGTGGGGCGAATCCTCATGTTAGACAGTCGATGGGTTAATAATGTGATGAACAACAGAGGAACTAAAGTACCACAGAGACAATTTTCTGGATTCACCATTCAAAGTTATATTTTTAGAAAAGAACTATAGAATAAAGTGGTTAGTAACCCTCAGAACAAAGACAAGGAGACATATCCATAGAGATGCTTTTGCTTATCTTCTAGTTTGGGGTTGTGGGAGGTACCCTCCATCAAGTCTTTTCCAGCTGTCATAGGGCGAAAGGCAGAGTACAACACTCCACAGGTCACCAGGCCATCACAGTTCAGGTAGCAAGTGCACTTTGGGTAAACTTTAAAGAGTAGGTGGCTGATTGCAACAGCTTAAATCTCATGAAGTGTCAGTTAATTGAATGGAATTTATTTAAATCATAAATGTGGAGTGTGTGACCACTACACATGTATACAACGGTACATGCAAAGGTGTGATTCGCAAGTTTACCTTCAACTTTGTTGCTGATGTCATGAGCATCATGCCCACCGTAAGAAGTGTGATGTCATGATAACAGGGCACGTGAAGTTTAGCTGGTAGCATAAATTCTATCCAGATGGGAATTTAAGAACATCGTGGATCTTATTTTTAGGCATCGTGGGCTGCCATACAGAAAATATAGTCAAATAGATAACATTAGTAATGTGATCATGGTGTCACGTTTAGCACAATTAGGGCCAGATGTACCGTCTGCACCAGCATGCAGCCCTTCACTGGCATTAAAAAACTGTTGTCTGTATTGAATAAAGAGGGGTAGTATGAGTTTTCCGATTTAAAGACTTGGATGTGGGCAGTTTTGTGCCTGGCCTGATTATGTATTTGTAGTTTTTTCTCTTTCAGACAGAAACATTTTGGGAGGAAAATATGTAAATGAATCAGACAGCTGTAATTCACTAAGGTTTGCGGCAGGCAATTTACCAAAAACTTAATGGAATTTAAAGCTGAAAAAAGTCCTGTTTTGTGCACAACATGGTTGTGATAGTTACCACCAGAAGTGTTCATTTATTTGGAATGAGAGGGGAAGATATTTTCAGAATTAGTGCATAATTGACGAGGGTGGATTGCTGAAAGCTGTGTGCACGGTGCAAAAATCTTGGCTCTGTCCTGTAGCTCTTCACTGAGTCCTCACCCTGCATCTTTAGAGCCAAGCCCCATTTATTTCTGCCCCTCCGTGATACTGGTATTTTGATGGAACTGAGCAGAACTGAATGGACCTGAACTTAAAGTGTGAAGGGAGGGATGAGGAAAATCCCAATACAAGACAGATACGAAGATGGATCTGTTTCAAAATGGACATGCAAATGACGAAAATTAAACCTGATATGTTTTAAATTAATTTGTGAATCTTATAATGTGGAAATAAATGTAATAGATTACAGCAGCCTCACACAACATGTTGAAAAAATTAGACAGTGACTCCTGCCTGTATGCACAGTAAGAATTTCTTCATTAATATGCATATGGGTCAGGACTGTACAGTAAATAATTTATTTTGCATTCTTCTATATACCTTGCCTGTCACCTGTTAGACATAAATTTCTACTTTAATATAGCTAAATAGTTTTGAATAGTGTAAGCCTCCTATGGATAAATAATGTACTCCCCCTGCTCCTGACAGCAGATGTTCCCTTATATCAAAAAAACATATAGCATGCATAAAATCTGATGCTGCTTTTACGCCGTCATTTTTGCTAATGTTTCACTTGTTCGCTCATCATGTCAGGCTCGTGTTTGGCCTTCTCTTGGAAGAGTTCAGGTTATTATAACAACTAGCAAAATGCACTTCCTGCAGCAAATGCAATGTGAATGCGGAAATCTGAAAGATTTTTCTCTGTATATGCTTGAAATGCTTGAAATGCCAAGAACTTAATTTGAACCAGTTTAACTGCATTGCATTTCAAAAACTATTAATATTTAAAATGTAAAACTGGAAGACTGAGAAGCAAAAGGCTTTTGAATTTACTAAAATTGCAGGAAAAAGTGGAAAAGAGATATTTGTGTTTGTTATATATTGCCTGAAACGCTTAAATGCCTGAAACTCAATTTGAGCCGGCTTAACTGCATTTCATTACCAAAACGTCTACCTCCTAAAGTGTAAAATTAGCAGAATGGGAAGCTGAAGGAGGCAGAAACAGCTGAAATGTGAAACTGCTAAAAAAGATATTTGCATGAATGTGAAGCTGAGCAGATGCACCCAGTAAAGTGGCCAGTGACTGTACACACCTAAATGCACTGAGTTGCTGCCATGTGATTGGCTGATCAAATATTCACATTTATGTGCCGTTAAACAAGTGAACATAATGGAGTGGCCACTGAGTCTAAACATGTCTATTTCCCTGCTGAAGCAGCAGTCACATCACTGGTGGGATATTGTGTTGTTTGTTGTACCCTTTTGTTCATTAGTGGATTCTAAAATGTATTTTATCGTTCTGATCTATAACGAAATAATCTCAATTATTTCTAAAGCTGATAAACCGCCTAAAATTTAACTTTGAATGCTTATTATACACACACACACACACACACGTGTATATATATGAGAGACAGAGAGAGACAGAGAGAGAGAGCAAGAGAGAGAGTGTCCCTGGTAGCGTAGTGCTTTGCGCATTTGCCTTTGAAGCGAAAGGTCCCTGGTTCGATTCCAGGTGGGGACACAAGCCCCTCTCACCATGGAGGTTGTGTCAGGGAGGGCATCTGGCGTAAAACCTCTGCCAAATTACCAATGTGGATTAATCTGCTGTGGTGACCCCTTGGTGGAGAATACACGGGAGCAGCTGAAAGGTACACACATATACTATATATATATATATAGCCTACAGTTACCTAATGATGTGAAAATGGAACTTAAAATATGACCTGATTGCGTTCGGAATAGAGCTGACTTTTTCTGTGATTATATAAGAGATCACTGGTGACGGCATGGTGGTGGTGTGTTTCTTATCTCATAGCAAGAAGGTTCCTAGTTTGAACCCCAGCTGGAGCCATTCTGTATAGAGTTTGTATGTCGCATGGGTTTAATCTAGTAAATTCAGCCTTTTTCATAATCCAGGAGGCATGCAGGGTAGGCTAATCTGTGACTTTATATTGGCCAGAGGTAAAGTAATTAAAGTGTATAGAATGAAGTGTTGTATGAATGCATGGTTAAATGTGACTGGTAATCTCCTGCGCTTTGAGTGGTCAGTAAAACTATAAGTGCTATATAAATGCGAGTACATAACAAGGATCGAAAGTCCTGTATCTTTGCAATGTAGTTTTGCATAAAATATACTCTAATACTGTAATTAAGGGTTATTGTCTAATTTGGCTTCCTCAAAATTTTGCTCTATGCCACACCACTAATTTTTTCGTCTTTTTTCAGCTACTCCCATTAGGGGTCGCCACAGCAGATCATCTGCCTCTATCTCATCTTATCTCTTGCATCACCGACCTTCCGTACTCTCACCTCCCACCCTCTTACTTTTCCATCTCTCTTTCTGCCTCCTGACACTCCTTCCCCCTCTCCTCCTCCTTTGCCTTCGGCCAACAGTAGCATAGTTTCCACCGGCACCCTGTTGGCTGACAACACCAGAGGCGGATGCTGTTAACCCAGGCGGTGATCAATCCGGTGTGAAAGTCACATTATGAATCCGCATATTTGATTTGGCAAAGATTTTACACCAAAATCCCTTCCTGAAGCAACCTTCCCCACTTACCCAGGCTTGGGACTGGCACTAAGACTACACTTGCTTGTGGGCCTCCGTGGCTGGGTTGAACCCTTGTCCTGCCAGCTATATGACGAGCTTGACGACCGATATAAACACCGGAAGTGATCAATAAATAGACGACCAGCCGTTCACCAAACTTATCTGGGACATCAATAATATCGAGGTCTGGCAGTACTAGGGTTAATACGATTTATTACAGTTAGTAATCTAAGATTTTTGATTCATACCCAATTTTGACGCTTTCTGTGTCTTTCTGTCATGATGACTAGACCATGCATTCCTGTCATTAGAGTTTACATCCATCATAGATTCAAGATTAAAAATACTGCTGGTCGTAGCAGTACACGTGCTTGATGTTTCCATGGTGAAAATATGCAGATAATACTGGTACCTATATAAAAGTACTAGAACAAAGAGAAAGCTTACTTCTTCTTCTTCTTCTTTCAGCTGCTCCTGTTAGGGGTCGCCACAGCGGATCATCTGCCTCCATCTCACCCTATCCCTTGCATCCTCTTCTCTCACACCAACCCTCTGCATGTCCTCCTTCACTACATCCATGAATCGTCGTGTTATGAATCCGCATATTTGATTTGGCAAAGTTTTTATGCCAGATGCCCTTCCTGACGCAACCCTCACCATTTACCTGGGCTTGGGACCGGCACTAGGAGTACACTGGCTTGTGGGCCCCCGTGGCTGGTTTAAAGAGAAAGCTTATTGAGTTTCCATTTCTCGTGAATGATGAATAAGCTGGTTTAATTTGTTGGTTGAGGCAACTTTTATATTACTTATCAACCAAAAATATATTATTGTATACTATGGTCCTAATATTACCATTAGAAAAAATTAGCTTGTTACCATTTAATGTTCTGGCTGGTGTAACACAGTAATTTCCCAACTTGGAATAAAGCATGTCATATTTTGTGTAATTGTCTGTAAATTAAAGTTGCAAAGGAAAGTCCAATTGTATGGAGGTTTTTAAGGAAATGACCCTACTGGTTCATTTATGATCCCAGTAAACACTTTTCTAATAACTGTATGAATAGCTGTGATCGTTTGTCAGTGTTGTGGTGAAATTGTTTCTTTAATGAACCCTCATACCGATATTTGTCTGCAGATTATGTTCCAATATCCAACAGTTCACTAAAATTTTCAGTTTTGCCAATAGTGTTCTATATCAGAATCAGAATACTTTATTAATCCCTGGAGGGAAATTACTTCTATATAGCTAAGATTAAGGAGTTCCTGCTGCTTCTCCATCCTAAACCTAATCTGTTGCCTTTGATACCAACCAGCATATGCGCCTCATCATCCATGCTGACCTGGGAATCTCTCAGGGATTGCATCCACCTCTCACACCACACTTATCAGATATAATTGAGGGGAGCTCGTCCACAGTTCATCGTCTCCATCAGGTTCCCTCAGGACCCAGTCCGTATCCATCTCCACCTCTTACTCTAATCACCGCTGCTCAGCCCTGTACTGAACTCTCTGAGCTCTTCTACAAGACAGTTTTTACTCAGTGTTGACAACAGCATGGCTGTATCTGCCTGGACCACCTAGAATTTTGGTGATACTTGGAGAAACAGACTGTCAGAGTCTGACTTTGTGAGCTGTTTCTGTAGTTTAGCACTGTACACAGCCATGTAATCAGCACTAGCCTCAGAATGGAGTGAGAAATGCTCCTAGTTTTCACATTTCAATTTCTTTTTTACAATGTGCAGTGCAGCATTTTGATCCCAACTATGATGTGAGTAGAAATGTTATATAATTCGTACGGTTCTACTTGCATATAACTTCCAGCAAACCACTTAAGATGACATGTCAGGATATTTCTGAAGAAAGACGTCCTTCGTCTCAGTTCATTTCAGTCTGTGTCGCCAAAACAACCAGAAGTGTGTTCTAATTTTCTCTTAACTATCGAGATGCTTTTGTTGCTTCCTATACTCCATTACTCAGTCTAGAGTGTTGCTGAATAATATGCAGATCGACAATGTTACTGGACCTAACAACGTGTTGTCATTCTTTAATTCATCTATTGTAACACAATTCTAAAATCTCAATCTGTGTGAAGATAGCATATCCATGCGACAGAAACTCTTAGACATATTAATATATATAAGGCAGCTTTGCCGGATATCTATATAATTGATCTGGTCAGAAAATGAAAGGTGAAAAGCTTTCTTGTCAGCTCAATAAAAATGATGTTTCAAAACTGATGTTCCTTTCCTTTCCTGCTCAGGTGAAAAGTAAAAGCACACTTTTCCTCAACCCCTCTGCAAGCATGTCCATCAGCCGAGGGACTGACCCAAAGAACCTTCTCATGATAAGGTGGCAGTGGTAGCCACACCACCACCACCACCCTGTAATAGCTTGTGAGAACAATAAGATTTGACTGTCTCCACCACTGGGATGAATAAACTTGTCATGCAACACCGGAATGAGACCTATTTTTAATTTAATTTAATTTATTTGTTGACAAATATGCATCTAATGAATGATGATTGCAATCATGTCAACTTCAGAAGTCAAAAAGTCATGTCTGGACATGCACTGATGCAAACTGTAACTAATATTGGGGAGTAGTACACTACATGTAAATAATCTACAACTACAGTTGAAGCCACATCAAAAAGTTCTCCTCCTTTTTGTCTCTTCATGAACTTCATTGTAATGAAAATCCTGGCAATGTCTTAGTCAGGGGGTCAGTATGGACAAAAAAATGTTTATTAACAAAAAATGTACCTTCGGCTGCTCCTTTGTATTCTCCCCAAGCAGTATTTTGGCAGATGATTTACACCGGATGCCCTTCCTGACGCAACCATCTATGGAGAGAGGGGCTTGAGTCCCCACGTGGAATCAAACCAATCACTTGTAAGGTGAATATTTAAACCACTACACTACGGTGGCACATCACGCGACAATGTTTCCTCAAGCTACAGGTTACTTCCTGGCTAGGTACTTCTACGTGTCGCAGCACCTCCACCTGAACTGGTCATTTCTGGAAGGCTGGTTCATCTTAAGTGTGCATAAATTCCATGAGCTGAGGTCAGCTTGAGCATGAGACCACACTGTTGTGATAACTGTGTGGTACATATGCACATTTTAGTTGTATTTAGATAACATCATAAAAGATCCTCCTCATGAGGAAAATATTGCTTGTTGAAATTAGTGTTGCAAATGTGTATTTATGCATTTGGTAATTTTCCTTGTGTTATTAGATTTTTTTCTTTAAAAAATCAATATAATAGGTTGGTACTTAATAGCTGTTCAAATATTTCTGCATTGCTCTTGTCATTAGTACCAGAATGTGCAGCAATTTACAGTTAAATATGGCTAACTTTGAAAAAAAAAAACAGAATGGGGAATATTTCCAGGAACTGGCGGTGTATTCCATCATTTTTTTCAATTAGTTAGAAAATTATTTTGTCATCATAATTTAGCTTCACCAAGGAAAGAAAGAAATATTTTTTAAAACAAAACTGCAATCCATGAACTGATAAACAGTTTGTTCCCGTTTTTTTCTTAAGACTTGTGAGTTTTTATTTATTCTTGGTTTTATTTAGTTATTTTATCAAAAAGTATTTCATATCTTCTGAGTCTCTGGCGATGGTTTTTTATTTATTTATTTATTGTTTTTCTCTGTTTTCCAGCCTTTGTAATTATCTGCCCGTCCCTTTGGATCCACTCCTGCAGTGACAGTTCTAGAGTCTTTAGGGGCCCTAGGCAAATCTTGGTGCTTTATAGATAAAACTGAATTGAATTGAACTGAACTGATGGGGCAGCTGTGGCTACCTCAGGAGGTAGAGCGGGTCATCTTCAAACAGTAAGGTTGGTCCCTGGCTTCTCCAGTCTACACCCATAATTGTTCCCAATGCATCCACTGGAGTGTGAATGTGTGCATGATAGTTAATGCACTTAAAGGCATAGAATAAAGTGCTTGAGGCTTGTAGTAAAACGTTTTTTTGAGCGCTCAGTTAGAGTGAAAAAGCATTGTGTACAGTAAATACCAGGCCAACTGAACTGAATTGAGGGTGCCCCACTGATCATGGCTCCAAGCAGCTGCCTGCTTGTCTGGTGGCGCCTGCCCGTCTCATGTTACAATTACCTCTTAGTCTGTATATATAGTGTTTACCTTTTACATTTGTCTTCTGTGCCAAAATTGTGTACCTACGTTTGTGTCTACATAGTTCTTTATTTAATGTCTCCTGTTTAGACTTTTTTTTTCTTGTTTTGAATGTCCTGCGTAAACATTGCAGCAACTTCAGTCGTTTCACGTTGCTCTCATGAGTTCATTAAAGAGTCTATATTTCACAACCTGACAGTTTGCCTCCTTGGTGTGCTGCATGTAGCTTGATTTTTTAATGCATCTCATCACAATGCTGGCTTGTTTTCAGACTTGTTTGCATAGCTGGCTATTCTTCCAATTACTTCTTTGATGATCAGCGCTTTAATGACTTATACATGTTGGTGGACGATGCACGACTTTCACTGAGGTGTAAAAACGGATGCTTTTGAATGGGAAATGCAACCCTGTGTTTATGAAAACACAGACTGAGAGAGGAATAGTGAGTATGTGAATGTTGTGCAAACAGTGTATGGTTACACTATGCCTGACACATAATTTTAATGGGCTAATTTTAATAATTACAGGCAGTGACATCCATGTGTTTGTACAGTGCATCTGGTGTCAGTGTTTGTTGACAGACAGGACTTAATCAGTCTGTAATGAAAATTTTACAGTTCTATGCCGTAAATGTGTTGTCAGAAGCTTTATTAATTTACTAAAAATATTTTGAAAATAAAAAAATCTATCTGCAGTTTCAGCCAGGAAGAGTGTTCCTATCTGCCCTGTCACAACCTTGTCTGTATTATCTGAGTGTTGAAGCAGTGGATGCAATTTAAACAAACCCGGAGTATACAGTATGTGCTACTCGGGCTATCACTTCAGGGGCTTATTCCCAAGACACTGCATGCTTGTTTGTCGAGTCTATCTCATCTAACACCTCACACTGCTCTTTCAATTTCTGCACAGTGTTTGTCTTTCATATGTTGCAGAAGCAAGCAGCTTAATTCAGGGAATAGCCCAGTCCCTCCTCCAGGCACTCTCCTTATTTGAGGGAAGTCTGTAGGGGGAACAGAAAGGCTTCTGTTGAGATTTTTGATTTTATTTGATTACATGAAGAAAAATAAAATCTTTTCATCAGAGCAGGAGAAAAAAAGTTGTGCCTTTTCCAGTGCATAGAAATTGCTGCGGCTTGTTTGCCAAAGTAGTGCTTTTATCTTTTGGCTACTTAGAAAACAGTGAATCATTAAAGTTTGTTCATGCTTTTTATAATTGTATTTTTCTGGATATAAACCAAATAGGAATAGCTTTGGGGTAAATTAATTTCTTTTTCAGGTCTGACTCCAAGCTCCTCGTGACACTGAATCACATGACGCACACTTTAGAGTGAATTCCTAATTTGAGTGAAGGCAGTTTCCAACTAGTATAGGAATCACCAACTCCAACACTAAATGGGAAAAAAATGAATTATATAAAGAGCTGAAATTACAGGATGTACAGACAGGTGGCCAATTCAAGGAAAACCTATAAATAAGTAAAAAAACACAATGAATCCAGATGCTTCTACACAGGTGCTCTGCATGGTGCAATTAAGCAATTAACATCAAATCATGCTCAGTGATGCATAAAAAACTGCTGAGTAGTCCTAGCCGGTGTGCTTTTTGTGAGATGATGGAATGAAATGAAAATGAAAATGAAAATATATGAGTGACTTTAAAAGTGGGTGTATTCAGGGATGGCAGGAGCTTAAGTCACTGACTAAAGATGTCTGATCTTAGATCTTCATAAAAGATCATTAAGTGGCTTGATTAGTTATTCTTCAGCATATTCTCAATAAGTAGAGAGTGCATGGTTAATGTAGGATGGGAGTCTATCAGCATGGCATATCTTGACTTGGCAATGTTTGCCCACTCCTTGCAAAAGTGCTTTCAGATTACAAGGACACTGCTTGTGCAGAGCCCTCTTCAGATTTTCAATTGGATTTAGGTCTGGGCTTTGGATGGACCCTTCAGAAACTTTCATCTTCTTCTGATGAAGCCACTCTTTTGTTGATTTGGATATATGCTTGGGGTCATTGTCATGCTGAAAGTTGAACCTCCTCTTTAGCGTCACCATCCTAGCAGACATCTGAAGGTTTTGGGCCAAATTTTACTGGTATTTGGAACTGCTCATAAGTCCCTCCACCTTGACTAAAGCCCCAGTTACACCTGAAGAAAAACAACCCCAAAGCACGATGCTACCACCACCATGCTCCACTGTGGGTAAGGTTTTCTTCTGGTCATTGACAATGTTGTTTTTGCACCAAACATACCTTTTGGAATTGTGGCCAAATAGTTTCCCACATGCTATTGAAATGCCTGATGTTTTTTTTATTCAAAATTTAGCCAGGCCTGGATGTTTTTCCTTGTAAGAAAAAGCTTGTGTCCTGCGACCCTACACCAAAGTCCTGACATATGGCGAATACAGGAGATTGCTGTAGGCCTATTTTGGAGGAACATCCAGTCTTTGGTAATGTCACTATGGTTTTATATATTTTCTGTACTCCTTAATGACTGTCTTCACTGTGTTCCACGGTATATGCATTGCCATTGAAATTTTTTGTACCCTTCTCCTGACTGATACCTGTGACCAATAAGATCTCTTTGAGGCTTTTTCAGCTCCCTGTAAGCCATGCTGCACGATGGAACTGAGTGAGAAAAACCTTGCTAGGGAAGCTGAACTTTATTTGGGGTTAATCAGAGTCACTTTACTTGTTGGCAGGTGAGTCCTCAAAAAGATGAAATGATGCAATTAAAGTAAAAGATTTATCAACAAAGGATGGGTTTCAGGGTGTGTATACTAATGCAACCAGCATATTGCACATTTTTTATTTGTTATATATTTTCCGTTTAACAGATTTGGTTCTTTTTCCATTGAATTGTACAGGTCATACGGCGAGTATTAAAATTATTTAGATTGTGATTGCAGTTTTTACATCAGAAAAACTTGGTAATTTAACAGGGGTGTGTTCACTTTCTATATTCACTGATGTGAGTACATATCATCGAAGTCTCCATGTCTTCAACCCAGCTAAACACCTATGGGAAATTTTGAACTGAGGTTGGACATCATCAGAAACCTAAATGAAGGAGTATCAACTTAATGGATTTAGTTCCATTCCAGCAGTAGAGTTGTAGAAAAAAATGCCAAAGTGCAGTGAAGTTGTTCCTGTGTCAACCTAACAATTTCAGTTGATTTTTTTTTCCTTTAATTTGGAAACCATTTGCATTCAATGCTGAAAAATTCTGACCATTTAGTGACAATGTCATTGTCTCATGATGCATGTTTTATATTTATAATTGAATCAACTTATTCTATAGGAAATATTTTATTTACCATTTAGTCTTACCAAACCTGCACTTTGACACTGCCCTGATTCAAGTTAACATTTGCAGAGTCCCTTAGACCCTTTTTAGAGTTTCTCAAGCACCCATAAAATCCATCTTAGCATCTCTAAAAATAACAATAGCAACAGCAGTAATGATATGCATTTTATTATTATTATTTTCTGACACTGTTACAAAATATAGTGAACAGTGGCAAATCATGTTTAAGCTCTATCCAGTTGCATAGACTTAGTAGTAGTGACGACTTCTAAACATGGCTTGAACAGGATGGCTGCTGCTACATCGAAGCGACAGACTGATGGTACCTGATGCCCTGTGCTGATTCTGCACAGTAAAGACAGGGTTTGTATGAACTTGAAAACGTACATGTAAAAGCGAATCTCTTATCAGTTTTCTTCTTGCACAGGTGTATGGAGGGGCAGCATGATTTGCCAGTGTTGCTGTCAGTTTAATTGCTTGATTCAGAGACTGCTTCAGAAACTAAAACAATGCTGTTGCTCATTTTGCCCATACCTGCTGCAATCTTTAACTTACGTTGGAAAATTCTGGCCATCGTGGCTTAGGTTCTGCCTCGGGTTTCATTAACTTAGGCTACATTCGCACTGCAGGCATAAGTAATCCAAATCTGATTTTTTTTGTCTATATGTGATTCATTTTTTCTGACAGGCTGAACAGTGCAAATCCACTTTTTTCAGCTTGGACTCAGGCCACTTTTATTTGTGGTCCTAAATCGGATATGTGTCCAAAGTTTTTCAAAGTGTCCTCTAAATGGTCATCTCATGCTTAATCCAACTTTGACTGGATTAAGCATGAGATGTCTCACTGAAGTGAGACAGACGTCACAATTCTGCACTGGATGTTGCGAGACATGGCAAGATCAAATGTAAAGAATGAACAAAACAAGCACGGCAGACATCGTTGATGGAGCTAGTGTGAAGCATTCATAATTACTTCATAAACACAGCATGCTGCGTATGCCCTCACTTCAGGGCTGTAGACTGTTCACACTGGAGTCTGATGGTGGTCACATTTAAATTTTAATGTGAACAACCACGAAAAATATTGACCAGCACTGTGAACGTGGCCTTAAACCAGTGGATCTCAAACTGTGGGGCAGAGCCACTGCAGGTGGGGACCGGAAAACCATGTGAAAAACAAGTGAAACTAAACTGAATCAGCAAAGTTTTTATATGAAAAAAGAAACAAGAAAACATTTGCTGATGCTATTGTTATTCAGTTAGTTAAACTACAGGTATACATAGTCCCCACAGACATGCTTTCTGGTCATGTGACCTCCTTATTTTGATATCGGATTCAGCTTGTGATCAAAAATCATGGAAAGGCAAAAGGAGAAAGACTATGTAGAATCATTAAATATTGAGAATAGAAAGAGATACGATGAGAAAATTGGTGTAATAGGTGTGGAGCCATACTCGTTAGCAAAGGGAAAGCTGAACCATGACATTTCAGCATTGCCACCAAAAGGCCGGCATTCACGTTGTGACCCCGGCACTTTGCCGCGGCGTTCAGGATGCACTCACGATTTATGCCCGGTTTTGCCGCTTGCACTGCCATGTTCAACCGATTACCCACAGATCAAAGACGTTTTCTTGGTGATGACCTGACGTTGAACTGCCGTTTATCACGTGCAATTCCCATTGCATTCCCTGCATAGTCCATTGCCGATAATAGCCAGTCAAAACGGCATCAATTGGCACCAGTGGAATGGGGTAAAGACATGTACCATTATGTTGTGTTGGCAAGTCACTGGAGGCGTACAATCAGTTTGTTAATGGTTGGGTTGGCGATGTTTCCTCAAGTGTCCCGAATGCACAGCTGCCTACAGCTTGCCTATAGCAATGGTGGCTGCTTGTATGTTGTGACATGTCTGTGGGAACTATGTATTAGGACATAAAGACCTGGAAGGCCTGTAACTTTTTACTTTTAGATTCAGTCAAAACTGAGGTTATTTTATTTGGCCCTAAAAACCTCAGAAACACTCCCTCTATCAAGATACTTACTCTGAATGGCATTACTTTGGCCTCCAGTGACACTGTGAGTGAATCTTGGAATCATTTTGACCAGGATGTGTCCTTTAATGCTCACAATAAACAAATATGTAGGACTGTCTTTTGTCACTTCTGCAATATCACCAAAATTGGAAACATCCTGTCTCTGAGTGATGCTGAAAAACTAGTTCACGCATTTATTACTTCTAGGCTTGATTATTGTAATTCATTGTTATCTGGCTGTTCTAAAAGTTCCCTAAAAAGCCTTCAGTTGATCCAAAATGCTGCAGCATGAGCACTGACAGAGAGTAGAAGGAGAGATCATATTTCCTCTATATTGACTTCTCTTCATTGGCTCTCTGTTAAATCCAGGATGAATTTAAAATAATTCTACTCACTTACAAAGTCTTGCACAGTCAGATCCCATTCTATCTCATTGTACCATGTTTTCCCAACAGAGCACTTCTCTCTCAGAGTGCAGACCTACTTGTGGTTCCTAAAGTGTTTAAAAGTAGAATGGGAGGCAGAGCCTTCAGCTATCAGGCCCCTCTCCTGTGGAACCAGGAGGAGAGGGGCCTGTTGTCTTCTCTCTCCCACGGTCTTCCCTCACCCCAAACCCATCGAGACAGATGGCTTCCCCTCCCTGAACCTGGTTGTGCCGGAGGTCTCTTCCTGGTTACAGAGAGTTCTTCCTTCCCACTGTCACCAAGTGCTTGCACATAGGGGATGTTGTGATTGTTGGAGTTTTCTCTCTAATACTGCAGGGTCTTTACTTTACGGTCTAAAGCACCTTGAGATAACTTTTGTTGTGATTTGGTGCTATATAAATAAAACTGAATAGGAAATTAAATTGAATAGTTACACTGATAACATACCACTTTATTTCAGTAAAATTCAACATGAATACATTTTTTGTTGTTAATGATTCATAGTATTCTGGGGTGTGCATTTTAGAGTGGTGTGGGGTGAGAGCATTATTTTGGTTTCTGAAGTGGGGCATGTCAAAAAATGTTTTGAGAACCACTGAACTAAAGGGTCCACCCTAAAACTTGTGTATCATTTCAAAATCATTTATTCATTAATTTGATTGCTCAGACACTACAACAGACCATCCAAATAATTTGGTTGCTTCTAAAAGTAACATTGTAATCTGTACCTAAATGAAGGGATAAAAATAGATGAATATGTTTGTTACTTAAAATCACTGTCGCTGAGCCCCCCTAAAGGTCTGATCCTAGAATCGTCCCTGTGCTACATGACAGATGGGTCTAAAATGGGCTGAGGCAAGGAGAGAATCAGATACATGTGTTGAGCTCAGACAAATACTGCATGCTCTTAAGCAAACCGGCTCTTTGCAATGTTGGAGCAAATGCTTATCATCCACAGACAGGTTAGCTTGAGGCACTATCATATCTGAGAGCACAGACCCTGTCATGTGTATGCCCAACCTACAGACTGCTCTTTCTTCCCTCTTTCCCCAAACACCAAACATCTGAGGTGCTGAAACCATCAGGCCTGAGTCAACACCCAGGTTCCCCTCATCACGTAACCTCAGTGACTGAAGTTGATTTGAATGTGAAACACACTATGGGGGCCAGCATCTGTTGTTGAAAAATGTGACTTCCCCAAACTAAAAACTGCTGTCTTTCAGTTTAGTGTTCTCAGTGTTACACTATCTACTAAAATCTAAAGACCTAACTATAAATGTATGAGAGGTCAGCTAATCGTGTACATTCTGCAACTCTTCCTGTTTGAAAGAAAAGAAGAAAATTAAGAAAACTGATATAACCACGTGAGTAACACTTAATGGCAGATTTGTAGTCATGTAATTACTAACATTAACATACAATCTCACCACTACATAGCTGCATGTCTGCATCAGCAAAAAGTTAGCCAAAATCTTTTTATCAAATGAAGTCAGTCTAACCAAACTACAATTTGACCAATATAATGTGAAAACCAGCATTTCACTGAGAGATCCAATTTCATGCTAAGCTATATTTCTTCTGGCTAATTTTATCTAATGCTAGCTCACTTGCTAACGTGACTAAATTGCAAGAGTTTGATTTTGTTTGATTTGCAGTGTAGGTAAGTTACAGCTAGCTGTCCAACAGTACATTATTGCTAGCAAAATCATGTCTGGGTGGAGATTCTGGCATCAGATTATTACACCAGTTAACCTGGTGCATGAAACCAACTTATGTAAATATTTTACATACTTTACATTGGACAATGACGCAATAGTTCTAATTTCAACATCTAATTGCATACCACGACAGAAGAGTTCAAAGGAATCAAGGTGCAACTCAAGTGCAGACTTTCAATTTTAATCCAAGGGGTTTAACAAACTTAACAATTTAGGAATTACAGACATTTTTATATTTAGTCCTCCATTTTCCAAGTCTTAAAATAATGAGACAAATTCATTTTGCAGTAAATGACCAGCTGAAGTCCAGAACTGATGGACATCACTAAATGCCGCTATTCCTCCCTTGTGATTGTTTGTGGGGCTCACTGCCTTCAGTTTTTTTTTTCTTCAGCAATTGAAAGCATGCTTTATTGGGTTGTGATCAGGTGACTGGCTTGGTCACTGAGGAATATCCCATTTATTTGCTTTTAGAAACTCTTGGGTTGCTTCTGCACTATGCTTTGGGTCGTTATCCATTTGCACTGTGAAACGCCATCCAATGTTCCTGTAGTGTAGTGGTTAACACATTTGCCTTACAAGCGAAAGGTCCCTGGTTTGTTTCCAGGTGAGGACACAAGTCCATCTCCCCATGGAGCGTTGTGTCAGGAAGGGCCAAATGATGATTAATCTTCTGTGGTGACCCCTTGGGAGAATAATACAATGGAGCAGCTGAAAGTATACTGTGACGTGCCAGCCAGTCAGTTACATATAATAACTGACTGGCCAGTCAGTTACATATAATAATGTTGCCTCCACAATGTTTGCCTGAAGCTGTGGTATGCTTTTAATCATCAGCTGTCCCCTTGCTTCTTGATACTTTTGTCTCCACATCATTCTGCTGCAAGTTCATCTAGTTTTCATCTGTCCAAAGCATTTCATGACAGAGGTGGGCTGACTTATTTAGATGTTTTTCAGCAAAGTCTAATCTGACCTCCCTGTTCTTTTGGAAGTGTTAGTTCCTTGTTAAAAAACCCTCTGTATTTACATTCATGTAGGTTCCTCTTGATTATACACTTGATGATCTGCCTACCTCCTTGAGAGTTCTCTTGACAAGATGTTGGGAAGTGTTTTTTCTGCATTAAAAGTTCCATGATCGTCCATTTTAGCTGTTTTCCATTGTCTTTCAGGTCTTTTTGGGTGTTACTGAGTGCATTCCGTCTTTCCAAGACTATTCCGGATTGTTGTTTTGACCATTCACATAGTTTTTTGCTGTCTCTCAGTTTTTCAGCCAAATGATAGCAACACTCGTTGCATCGACATCTTGTTGGACCTCATATTAGGCTACCATATAAAGGTTAAAGACTTGGAACCACCCCCAGATATTTTATCTGCTTGAATTTTCATGAAATTAAAAGAAAACAGGCCTCACCTGGCCATGAAACTTTTTCATCAGTGGAGATAGTTAGGAGATAGTTGCCATAAACTAAACTATCTATTGCTTTGGATGGTTGACCCCACGTATTTAAACTCATTCACGTTCACTACCTACTTGCATCCTCACCATCCCACCTGCCTCCCTCTCATTCACACATACATATTCTGTCTTGCTTCTAATGATTTTTATTCCTCTTCTCTCCAGTGTATAGCTCCACCTCTCCAGGCTCTCTTCCACCTCCTCCCTACTCTCACTACAGATCACTACAGACTCCTGCCTAACCTCATCTGTCAGTCTGTCCATCACCATTGCAAACAGAAAGGGGCTCAGAGCAGATCTCTAATGTAATCTACTGCACACCTCACCAGCGTTTTACTGTTCTCATACATGTTCTGCACCACTAGCTTCAAAAACTCTTTCCCATATCTTCATGGTATAGCTCATCAACTGGATCCCATCTACCTGCCCTCTGACCTCTCTTTCATTTTCCTTATTCATCAGCTCCACAAAGTATTCCTTCTATTTTCTCAACACACTCGTCACTTGTTAGTACATTTTTATCTCTATTCTTAATCACCTTATCCTGCCGTGCACCCTTTTCAGCTTGGTCTCTCTGTCTGGCCAATCGTTACAAGTCCACAAAGCAAAAATGCTTACTGTCTATCATAACTGAAATTTAGTTTCTACAGTAATGCCCTATTGGTGGTTAGCCAGGCAGCAAAAAAATACTCAACATGGATCTGACATGTCACGTCCATGTCAACTTTAAATTTGGTCTTTATCCCCTTCAAGGTATTTTCCATGTACACCTCTGGATAGCTTCCAGCTGGAAGTCAGCTTCTGAATATTTATATATGTACATTTGTGATTTCACCATGGACCTCGATCTTACATGTGTCTTCATTCGCTGTTTTCTCCTGTTATATTACAGAGAAGGTGTACTTTCTCAACAAACTGCATTTTTTGTGCCTGAGGTGATCTACCTGCGTGCAGATGAGAGAGGCTGAGCCTGGAGGCAGGCTTTAACCACCACCTGCACTGCCCACTGCTTGGTTTACCGGGCTTACTCCAGCTTCTACCTGCTCCAACTGCCATTTCCTGCCAGCCTCACAACTTTTCAAAACACCTTCTGTAAACTCTCTTCCCTGAGTATGTGTATCTAGCATTTCATTTATCTCTGTAAATTCGTAACAGCTAGCTGTCTAGCTACCAAACATATGAGTTTAGTTGGAACAGATCTAGAGAGAGCCTGTGTGCTCAAAATTAATCCCATTGGAACATATGGCAAGCACCCACTGGTATTTCTGAGTAGGAGTTCTTTTATATGTAGAAGCTCTCTGGCTTGGTCAAGACCTGAAAGACCTTTTGTTTCTCTCTCCATTTTTTGTTTAGTAGTAGGCCTAGGCAGGCTTTGTTTGCAAGTGAAGTTCTTCCCTAAAGTGGCTAAATCTCAAATATCAGCCTCACTAAGCTCATAGCTCACAAAGAAAAGTGAGTCTGTATCACTAATTGAGCTACAGAACAGTTAACTTAGTTCCTCAAATTAAATGTTTGTTTCGCTTTGGGCACTGATGGAAAACCTCCAAGGATAAATGGAGCAAAAATCTAGTGTTTCTGAAACACCAGCAGGAAACCAGTTCTGCATGCAGAGGAAATCACAATCAGCAAACATTCAATCATTTCTTTTCCTCATCCCTTTGGTATTCTCTGAAATACAGCAATCACACAGCTGCCAAAGCTATGGCAGTGCACTTACATCACCTTTGGAGATTCTCGGGTATAAGAGTTCAAATTTTTCAGTGATCTCTTGCAACCATTTGAATCCACAGAGGTGAAAAATTAACCAGTGCAACTTCAGACAACATCACCCATGCTATTGAAACTTGAACATTTACCTGACTCAGCTGCAGGGTTTTGAAGAGCTGTAATCTGTACTTCATGGTGGCCTAACACAATGCAAATAAAGGTGAGTCTGATCCTGAGTACACAGAAAAAATATAACAGGATACCATCCCCTCCTAAATCAAACCCAGTGCTAATATTTTGAACAGGTTCTGCATTTTAACAGTTGTGTGTGCACACAAGTGTGTGTTTGCTGACATAAACTTCATGGACTGTTTCTATATTGAGAGTAATGGCTGCTGGATTCAGGAGGGACTGTTTCCATCTAATCTCCTTGACTTCTAGACAGGCAATCAGGGACAAAGATGTGTTATCAGAAGACCACCTTGATGGCATGCTGGATTTCAGAGACATCTCAACACTCACCAAAACTACAATGACAACAGATAGTACTGCACAGCATAATTATTAGTGCAATCAGTGAAAGTCAAAGAAGTATTGTGGCAAAATGGAGGCAAATTGCCCCCTACTGGCTGTTAGAAATAATGTAAATTTATGGCACTTTCACATTGGCTATGTCCATTGTTTATATACAGATTCCATGAGTAATGTAAAGATCTAGATCGGTCCCATTATCTACATACTATATATAAGTAATGTACAAGGCTGGGAGCAATTTACATCTCCACTGTTCACAATACCACAAAGATAAGCAAAGAAATTTAGATCACACAGACTAATGTGTGCAAACACGCTTGTGGATCTTGTGGACATCAAGTACATTCCTAAAATCTGTGACCACATGAAGTGAACACACTACAAAAGCTGACACTAGTTTCATAGATTGTCTAAAGATACTGGCTTCCTCGTATTCAGCTTCATTCATTCATTCATTGCAAGCATTTACACCAGTTGTTCAACCCAATGCATCAAAAAGAGATTTTCCTCTAGTTTTCAAGTAATTACTATGTTCTGGTGTTCATATGTGGAATGTGTTTGCAATAGCATACTTCTAAACGTAATTTTTAGAGAAATCTGCGGAAATCTGTTTCATGCTGATGAATGATCACTCACATCAAAGAACTGGATTTATCTCTTTCTGGAAATCCACAGAACTGACAAGACCAGCTCAGTTCATGACAGCACCATTTCCCTGCTGGCCTCCTATCCACAGCTATGTAGAATAATTATGAAGTATGCCATAGCCACGTGGTTCTCTATTGTTTTACAATGCATTTAGTCTTTAGATAGAACTGAGCTATTACCTCTATGATGCAGCAGTGTCAGCCAATATCTTACTCTCCTTCCCGGTGTCTTACCTGCATAAAACCTGCCCAAGCACATCAACTACCAGCACTGATAGTCTCATTGACTTTTCAGTCCCAGATGGAGCTATACTCCAATGCTGACTAAAATAAGGGAATGAAGATATGATAGATCTGATAGAAAAGATTGAAAGGATTTTTTGTCTTTCTTTTTCTTTACGTCAATTATAGATCACCACATGTGAGTAATGACACCACCATTAAATTTCATTATCTCCCTTTAAAATGAATGCCCAACTGCTATTGATCTTCAATAATAAGGGTGATGTGCTTCAGTAACTACAGAGGAATCAAACTGATTAGCCAACACAATGAAGATATAGGAGAGAGTTGTTGAAGCTAAGTTAAGAAGAGAGATGACAATCAAGTTTTGAGTCGAGCTCTGGGAGCAGCCAGAAACAGCTGGTTAGCTTATCTCGTGCTCTGTCTGGACAGTGAATCTTAAGAAGGTCTGACAAGTAAGAAGGTGCTAATTCAAGCAGTTAAAAACAATTAGACAAAAGGTGAGCTAAATTTTAAAATTAATAGGAAGCCACTGTAATGATTCAAGAACTGGGGTTTTGTGGTCATGTTATTTCAGTCAGCAAAAGCGTGATGAAAAGTTTCTAAATGTTTTACAGCTGACTGGTTGAGACCAACAGATACAACCCAAATTCCAGAAAAGCTGGGACAATAAATTTGAACAAAATGAAAACTAAAAGACTTTCAAATCATATGAGCCAATATTTTAGTCACAACAGCACATAGATTACATAACAAATGTTCAAACTGGGAATTTGTACACCTTCATCCACTAAATGAGCTCATTTCAAATTTGATGCTTGCTACAGGTCCCAAAAAAGTTGGCACAGGGGTAACAAATGGCTGAAAAACC
>VUQH01085358.1:0-18256 GCA_015106775.1 Etroplus canarensis
CACACACACACACACACACACACATATACATATGTGTGTGTGTGTGTGTGTAGTAGACTTACAAGAGTGTCTTGGAATTCTTGGATGTTTAAACCAAACTGGATCAGTTTTACTAATAAGATACCTTTGCTAACCAAACAGTTGTAACTTCTTTAATTCTCTTCGATTCTTCAAATTCTAAGGCTGTCAGTATGCTGATTGAAACCCAGCATACTGTACCTTTAAAAACCAGTCATGCATATAATCTTTCAGTCTGGGAAACAGCAGCAGGACGGTTTATGTGAGGCTGAAGCAACATGCCCGTCCAGCTGTCCAGTGGTGTGGCTTGTTTCTGAAAAAAATGGAGCTTTGTGGCTCTGTAATGTGTTCTCATCTGATGCTTGACACTACCTGTCCTAGAAATATAGAATGCTGCCATCCTTGTTTTAATGTTTAATGCCCAGAGATGCAGAACTTTGCCAATCCTTAGTAGTTATATGTAAGAATTCTACGCAGTGTGCAATAACACTTTATATTATTGGTCTACTTAATGAGATGTGAATACACATTCATCTCAGCAGCTCCCATACACAGACACACTTAATCTGAGTATTGATTAAATTGAGCACTAATTTATTTTAAAGAATGAAATGGCACTTGTGGTAATACAGGACAAAGTGGTTTTAGTCCTGGCTGTCTGCTTGACCCTGCAGCCAAGTAGACAACTAGACAGCAGACTGGAGTTTGAGGCACGCAGCAGGACACAGCTGAGAAATGCGACTGATCCTCTCAGTGATGGGAGCTCTCATAGCCCTCAGGGAGAGGGTTGGTGTGGGGGTTGTGGAACAGAGTGTGGTTTCCATCGCCCCAGGGAAATTTCTGGAAGGTGACATTGTGATTTTGGAGTAAATTACATTGAAAGAGAAGGTATGTAGTTATATAAAGGCCATTTATAAATTACCCTGAGATGTACCTTGGTGCGGATACGCAGATGGGGATATGGCACGAATTCTGGCTGTTCATGTGAGTGCGCCTGGGACTTCATGTAGGCATTGGCCATGCAGACACCAACACCGGGAATGGCCAAGACGATGGTCAGAATCTTCCAGGTTTTTGCTGTGGAGAACAACCAATTAAAGACAAGAATGAAGTGCTGATTAAAGCATGCGGCAATGCAGGAGAAAATCCCAGGTCCTGCCTCCCGATTATTTGCCAGAGTACAGATACACAAGGTGGCTGCCAACTCTGCAGACATTTCAGTTAATGTTTAATTGCACTGATGTTTTGTAAAGAGGCTTTAAATTTGGAGGTTTTGAACCATTGTATTTAGTTGAAAACATCAGCAAAGATACACTGACCTCCTTCTTTGCTTGCATGTGATGCAGCAGCAAGCAGTCGACGAGCAGCTAAGGTGGCAGACATCTGCACAGGCGAAGTGAAAGAAAACAGAATTTAATAACAATTTAAGATATAGATAATACTGCTTTCACACCACAGCGTGCATACTAACACTGCATCTGATAAGACACTGCATTTGAAATATATGTGCTATATAAAAAAAAAGTTAAATCATTCAGACTATGCATTTTCACGTTAAATATCAGCTGAAAAGAGTATCTGGTTACATAGTCATTTAAAAACATGTTTCATATGCTTTAGTACAACACAAACTAACTACAAAACAGGGTTGAGGCAGGGCCTACTAGTGCTGCTGTGTGTGCAGAACGGTCATCGCACAGCTTTAGTTAAAAAAGCAGTAAAATATGGTTGAAACTTACTGTTCTTCAAAAGGCTGTGTTCAGTATTCTTTATTGCCTTCTTATGTTTATGTCGAATCAGTCCTCCTTCCTTTCTGTTTGTCCTTCAGTCTGTCCTAAGCTGAACTCTGTGTGTCAGACTCCTCCCCATTACAGTCTGTCCCTGGGCCAAGATACCTTTATATTTGGTCAAGTGCAAGTATGACGAAGGGGATGGGGAGGAGGCACTGTAGAGGACATTCAGCCTGCATTATAAAGCACTAGGTTTTTGATATAAACAGTGTGTTTGCTTTCATTTTTAGTTTCAGCCAGGGTGCAGCTGTGAAAATCAATCAGTCTTCACAGTTGTTCGCAGAAAGTGACACGGGTTCATCTGTAGGTCAAAGGTTTAAATTAGTCTACTGTTTATTTATATTTACAGTTAATCCACTTCCCTATTTTCCATTAAGATTAGATGGACACTGATGTACTGCAGTTAAATATTTAAGCCAATGAGGCCCAAGATTAAGCAGTCATGTTACAGGCTTCTAATTGTTTTTCTGTCTTCTTTAGCGATTAATTGTCATATATAACAAAAGTGGTTTATTATGTATTCACAACATGATCAAATCTCTTGTTGTAGCAGATAAACTTTGTTATGTGTGTGTGTGTGTGTGTGTGTGTGTGTGTGTGTGTGTGTGTGTGTGTATGTGTGTATGTATGTGTGTGTGTGTGTGTGTGTGTGTGTGTGTGTGTGTGTGTGTGTGGATTTGTTGCCAGCTCATCAGAGGTAGCACATGGTGACAAAAAGGGGACAGTATTAGGCAGTTGGCTTTAATGTTTGGGCTAATTGTTGTATATCACACTCACTGGCCTCTTCAATAGGTATACCTGTTCAACTGCTCGTTAATGCAGATTTAATCAGCCAGTCCCATAACAGCAAGGCAATGCATTTAGGCATGTAGACACAGTCAACATGACCCGCTGTAGTTCAAACAGAGCACCAGAATGGGGAAGAAAGGTGATTTAAGTGACTTTGAACTTGACATGGTTGTTGGTGCCAGATGGGCTGGTGTGAGTATTTCAGAAAATGCTGATCTACTGAGATTTTCGCGTACAACAATTTCTAGGGTGTCCAGAGAATGATCCGAAAAAGATAAAATATCCAGTGAGCAGCAATTTTCTAGGTGAGAATATCTCGTTGATGCCAGAGGTCAGAGGAGAAGGGCAAAACTGCTTACAGCCGACAGGAAGACAGCAGTAACTCAAATAACCACTCGTTACAACCAAGGTATGCAAATGAGCATCTCTGAACGCACATGTCAAAACTTGAAGCAGATGGACTATGGCAGGAGAGGACCACACCGGGTGCCACTCCTGTCAACTAAGAACAGGAAACTGATTCTGCAGGTGTCTCATGCGCTCTAAAATTGGCCAAGAGAAGACTGGATAAACATTGCCTGGTCTGATGAGTTTAAAGAATATTTGGACAGTAGGGTCAGAATTGAATAACATGAAAGCATGGATCCTTCCTGCTCTGCATCAGTAATTCAGGCTGGTGGTGGTAGTGGTGTAATGGTGTGAGTGATATTTTCTTGGCACACTTCAGGCCCCTTAGTACCAATTGAGCATCTCTTAAACACCGCAGCCTACCTGAGTATTGTTGCTGACCATGTCCATCACACCATATCACAAAGCTCAAATCATCTCAAACTGGTTTCTTGAACATGTCATTGAGATCACTATCCTCAAGTGGCCTCCACAGTCACCAGATATTAGTGCAATAGAGTCCTGTTGGGCTGTGGTGGAATAGGAGATTGGCATCATTGATGTGCAGCTGACAAATGTGCAGCAACTGTGTGATGCTGTCATATCAATATGGACCAAAATCTCTGAGGAATGTTTCCAGCATCTTGTTGAATCTATGACATGAAGAATTAAGGCAGTTCTGAGGGCAAAAGGGGATCCAACCTTGTACTAGCAAGGTATACCTAATAAGGTGGACAGTGAGTGTAGGTGTGCATTTTTGATTGCCTTAAATAAACAATATAAATGGTATTCTTAGATTAGACACAGTTTTAACTTGTCATGTGTAAAATAGGCCCTGTTCTGCTTGTAAAACCCTTCATTAATGTATTAGGACTTAATTTAATCATCAGAACTTAAGGAGGGAAGGTCAAGAATTGTCATTAGGAATTGCTGATGAAATTTCCAGCGCTTAATAAATCCTCTTACTCTTCAAATCTTGCCGTAACACTGAACAACCAATGCGTTAAGCCTCAGATGGAGGATCTGTTAATGAAGCTAATTAATTCCTTCAAAAGGAGGCTATAAAAAGATATAAAGGTGCTTGCAATTTCCGCTGTCCAACATGTCATTAAGAAACAGCAGTTAAGGAAGAACTGTGGAAGTCAAGACAAGATCTGAATGATGAAGAGAACTTTGAGATAAAACTTCTGTTTTCTGAGAATTAAAAAAATCAAAACCCCAATATAGCTGCAAAGAAAGTGCAGGATTTAAAAAAGTGCACTGTTCTACTGATGATTAAAGAGGGCCTACATGACACAGTCATCAACAGGACACGCTATCCATGAGCTCATCTCAAAGGTCAGCTTCTGAAGACCTCAAAGCAACACCAGGATTAGCCAGTGTGGAGAAATGGAATTAAAATCTAGCTCTTTGGTCACAGCATTGGATGAAAAATTATTTCTTGGCTGTTATTTTATTGTGGATGTGTGGCAACCAGTGGTACAGGAAATATTGTACAGACATGGAAAAGAATAGAAAAGATAGACTGTCCACCAGATGGGGTAGTGTCACTTTGAAAACAGCATTGTCCTCACACACTCCTTTAGGCCTTCTGAACTGTTGTTCAGTTGTGTTGTATAGTTTCCTTTCTGCACTGGAAGTTCATTCCTCCTGCGTTGAGTACATTAGATTCATTAGAGTTCATTAGACAGCTGGAGGTTTTGTCATATGTTTAGATTTGGGCTGACTGACCTGCACGCAGCCTGGATGCTAAGTGATGTTATTTGAGCTGTTTTACAGCTTTCACGAGTAAAATGTCCTATGCTTTTCATACTCTTTTTTTAAATAAAATTATCTTCACAAAAAGGTAATGTCTCCTGTTTAAATTTCCCCCTCCCATGAGTGTTAAATTGCGATTTTCACACTCAGTAATGGCTTTGTCGTCTCTGTTTGGACGACTTCAGGCTGCAGAGCAAACAGCAGCGAGAGCCAGCTATGATGTCAGCCAGACGTGCAAGCATCCTGTCTGAACGTCTAGCAGTTGTGTTATTGTGGGCAGAAGTTAGGCGCCATCTCAGTTTGAAGGCTGAGCGCAGACAGACACACTCAAGTTTGCATGTGATGCAGGTGTGCTGAAGCTTAAGAGGCCAAAACTACAGTCCCTCCAACCTCAAGATGTGTTATTCATCATCCACTGATCATCCACTGACTTATCAGAAGTGTAGTATCTGTGAACAGGCATTCAAATAGTGATATAGTGCTGTGCAAAGGTCTCAAGCTACCCCTCATTTCTTTATATTTTGCTGGGGAAATGGGATGTACATGTAAGTGTAGTGATTTCTTGAAATGTGCAAACATAAATGGAAATACAGTACACAAGGCAAAACCAGAGTTTGTACAGTTCTGACAAGCTTAAAAGTCAGTGTTTGGCATGAGCACCTTTAGTCTTCAATGCAGTCTGAACTCTTAGGCAAGCTTTCTTGGAATTTCTTTAAGTAGTCTTCATGAATAGTTTTCCAAGCTTCTTGAAGGACATTCCAAAGATCTGGATGTTGGCTGCATTTTGCTCCATTCTCTGTCAATATAACCCCACACTGCTTCAGTAATATTGAGGTCTGGGTTCTGAGGAGGCCAGTCCATGACAGATAGAGTTCACTGAGTGTTTTTCTATCCAGGTAGGCTTTTACAGCATCGGCAGTATGTTTGGGATCATTGTCATGCTTAAAAATGAAGCTGTTGCCAATCAGATGCTTTCCACATGGTATTGCATGGTGTATCAATATTTGACAGTAATTTTCTTTGTTCAGAATTCCAGCAGTTTTGACAAGATCCAAAACACCACTAGCTGCCCAAAATCATAACAGAGCCTCTACAGTGTTTTACAGATAGCTGTAGAAACTCACTGTTGTGCCTCTCTATTGATCTTCTCTGTAAAAACATTCCTCTGAAAATAGACAGGTACAAGAATGGGACTGAAAAGCAGCAAGTGTCCAAAGAAAAGCTTTGAAAGACCTTCAGATAGCCTGGAGAACTTTACTCAAGACCGCTTAAAAAATACAAGAAAGTCTGACTCCTTCTGTTAACGCTCGATCAATTCTTCACATCGTCTGGACGCATTTTGGCTTGTTTTGGTGCTCAGAACAGCTTTAACTCTGGGATGTTGGTGGATTTCCTTACATTAAGTGCTGACTCTGGGTCCTTCCACAATATTTCTGCTGGGTTGAGTTCAGCACTTGCCCATTCCTAAAAGTTATCTTTGTTAACTTCTTTCTTAGAACAACTTGTGGAATTTTTTTTTTTTTTATCTTTTGTCTTGCTTTCACTAGTATAGTGTGTGTGGTGGCAGCCAGAGTTAAGAGTGTAGAGTCAACACAGCAAAATGCACAAACAGGCACACAGACTAACCTGTAAATAAAAATATGGCCTGACTCCACTTATACATGTTTTAGATTTACAGAATGAAGCGTTTAAAACATCCTTCAAACTGTTCTGCAAATAAAAAAAAAGACATGTCAACTAAATTCAGGTGTTTTGACCCTCCCTGACATCCCTTAACACCCACATAGCTCAGTCTGTGTATATTTCCTGCCAAGAGAAAGACAACTGTGGATTGTGTGCAATGCAGTAAGTGTGTGTAATGTTGGACTGAGGCGAAGAGAACCTCCGCCAGTCTGTCTCCTCTTTCTCTTGTAAAGCCTTGGCTCTCTTTTTTCTGAGCACTCCTACATTCACTTCAGAGCAGTTCACACCTAAGCTCTTTATTGAATTAAGCACATCAGGGCTACCATTTCTGTGGTCTTCATTATTACCATTCAGTTTCAGGTAGATAGAGAATCCAAATGAGGCTTAGAAATGATTTTGGACTGGTAGTTTTCCACAGGGCATTTTCACCTTTAATTATAAGTTCTAAATAGAGAGCTAACTGGTTAAAATAGGAAGTGATGGATAGTATAACAAAGTTTCCACAGCACTCAAGCGTTTTATTGAGCTGAATACAATTCACCACCTGATGATTATGTAATCACAATCTATCCCTTTTTTGACCTGTGCATGTTTAAGGTGAGGAGCTACAAAACCAGGTAAGAAAGGCTGATAAAGTGTAAACATAAAGTTTCATCTTGAAGACTATTTTAGAAGCACATGTAAAATTGTGGAAAAACTACTGGACAAAAGTAAAATCTAGCAGTCCAATTATTTACATCAACGAACATTAAGTACTAACAGAGCAAGTAAACATACACTATATGGGCAAATCATTAAACTCTGGTGTTTCATTCAGTCTCATTGCCACAGATGTATAAAATCAAACACCTAGCCATGCAGTCTGCCTTTGCAAACGTTTGTGAATGAATGGGTCGTTAAAAGATATCACTGATTTCAAGCTTGGTATTGTAATAGTATCATGCAACAAATCAGTTGGTGAAATTTTATTCCTCCTAGAAATTCACGATCAGCCGTAAGTGCTGTTATTGCAAAGTGGAAGTGTTTAGGAACCACAGTAACTCACCAAGTGAAAGACCATGTAAAGTTACAGAGCGGGGTTGCCGATTTCTGAGGCACTTAGACTGTGTTCACACTGCAGGTCTTAATGCTCAATTACAATTTTTTGCTGCGATCCGATTATTTTGTGGTCGTTCACATTATGATTTAACTGTGACCACCATCAGACTCCATTATAGCAAGTCTAGGGCCCTGAACTGACCCCCATGTGCAGAAGAAGACGTGACATCCTACGCAACATGGTGCAGAATTATGATGTCTGTCTCACTTCAATGACATGCGACAGATGAAATGCAAAATGACTGTTCAGACTGAGGTTGCTTTGAAAAACATCAGATACGTATCCAATTTAGGCCCACATATGAAAGTGGCGTGAATCCTTTTTGAAAAAAAATTGTATTTATGCTGTTTAGACTGTCATAAAAAAACAGATATGGGTGACATATGGGCAAAAAAAAATCAGATTTGGGCCACTTTTTCCTGCAGTGTGAACATAGCCTTGGTGCATAAAAGTCAGCACTCTGCTGAACTGCAGACTTCCAAACCTCCTCTGGCTTTAATATCAACACAAAAACTGGGGGAGCTTCATGGCATGGGTTTCCATGGCTGAGCATTACATCACCAAGCACAATGTCAAGCACCCGATGGAGTGGTGTAAAGCACACCACCACTGGCCTCTGGAGTAGTGTTCTGTGGAGTGATGAATCACGCTTCTCTTTCTGGTAGTCTGATGGACAAGTCTGGGTTTGATGAATGCCAGGGAAAATTACCTGCCTGACTGCACTGTGTGAACTTTTAAGTTTGGTGGAGAAAGGCGAATGCGAAGGGGCTTATTTTTCTGGGGTTGGTCTGGGTCCCTTAGTTACAGTGAATGGAAATCTTAATGCTAACAAGTCTATGCTTCCAACTTTGTGGGAATAGTTTGGGGAAGGCCCCTTTCTGTTCCTGCATGACTGTGCCCTAGCGTACAGTGCAATGTCCAGAAAAGCATAGGATGAGTTTGGAGTGGAAGAACTTGGCTGGCCCACACAGAGCCCTGACCTCAACCTCATCCAACACCTCTGGGATGAACTACAACAGGGATTACGAGCCAGGCCCTCTTGTCCAATGTCAGTATTTGTCCTCACAAATGCTTTTCTGGATGAATGGGCAAAGATTCCCTCAGGAACACTTAAAAGTCTTGTAGAAAGCCTTCCCAGTAGAGCGGAAGCTGCAAAGGGGGGACTAACTCCAATATTTATGCATGAGGTTTCGGAATGGTATGTCATAAAAGCTCTTGTAGATGTAATGTGTAAGTGGACCAATACTTTTGTAGATAATAATAATAATAACAAAATAATAAAAAGTCCTCAATAATTTAAACAATAAAATAAAGCCCTAACCCAAACGCTAACTCTAACCCTAGGCCATCAGAACATCTAATTTTTGTTGTTATTAAATTGTTTTCCCAATCAGGGCACAAAGAATATTATCATTCTAAACTGGCATAAATCAAAAATTGTTTACATTTTTCTACAAAAAAAACCAAAAAAATCAGTTTTGCATTTCTCCAAAGGGAGAAGGTTTATAACACAGACCTAAGAGGGTTAATGAGACACAGCTGCAAAATATTTGTTTCTTCATATACAGAAGTCACTTAAACACAATTGAAATGCTTTCATTCTATTTGACAGCACTATTGAGGAAAAACCTCAGAAACACTTTTTCTAAACAGATACTTACTCTAGACAGCATTATTTTGGCCTCCAGTGACACTGAGGAATCTTGGAGTCATTTTTGACAAGGATATGTCGCTTGGTACTCACATTAAACAAATATGTAGGAATGCCTTTTATCATCTCTGCAATATGGCCAAAATTAGAAACATCCTGTCTCAGAGTGATGCTGAAAAACTGGTTCCTTCATTTATTGTTTCTAGGCTTGATTATTGTAATTCATTGCTATCTGGCTGTTCTAAAAGCTCCCTAAAAAGCCTTCAGTTGATCCAAAATGCTGCAGTGAGAGTACTGACAGGGACTAGAAAGAGATCATATTTCCCCTATAGTGGCTTCTCTTCATTGGCTCCCTGGTAAATCCAGAATTGAATTTAAAATCCTTCTACTCACATACAAAGTCTTAAACCACCAGGCCCCATCCTATCTTAAAGACCACAGTGTACCATATTTTCCCAACAGAGCACTTCATTCTCAGAGTGCAGGCCTACTTGTTTTTCCTAAAGTTTTTAAAAGTTGAATGGGAGGCAGAGCCTTCAGATATCAGGCTCCTCTCCTGTGGAACCAGCTCCCAGTTTGTATTCAGAAGGTAGACACCCTCTCTACATTTAAGATTAGGCTTAAAACTTTCCTTTTTGATAAAGTTTATAGTTAAGGCTTAGTTATGCTGCAGTAGGTTAAGGCTGCTGGGGGCTTCTTATGATGTGCTGGGCATTTCTTCTCCACCCACCTCTTTTCACTCCCCATGCATTTATTTGCTGCTGCAGCATATCATTAAATGTTGTCTTCTCTCTCCCATAGTCTGTGTCTCTCTTTGCTCTCCTTTCTCTTTTCTCAGGGAGGGCAGATGGCTGCCCCTCCCTGAACCTGGTTTTGTTAGAGGTCTCGTCCTGTTAAAAGGGAGTTCTTCCTTCCCACCGTCACCGAGTGCTTGCTCATAGGGGATCTTCTAATTGTTGGGGTTTTCTCTCTAACACTGTAGAATCTTTACCTTACAATGTAAAGCACCTTGAGGTGACTTTTATTGTGAATTGGAAAAACTTACTCCCAAAATTCTTTATTCAGTCTGAAAACTTCTGGTGCTTCCAAACAGTTCTGCAGGGCTTTCATTGATGTTTTGCCTTTAATTAAACATTGTCATCTTCTTCTTTTGTCCACTCCCATTAGGGGTTGACACAGCAGATGATCAGTTTCCTTATCCCACTGTCCTTTGCATCTTTCTTTCTCACTTTAAATGCCTGCATGTTCTCTCTCAATACATCCATAAAAACCTCTTTGGCCATTTTCCTTTCCTCTTGCTCAACAGCTCCATCTTTAACAGCCCTTTCCCAATATAGTCAGTATCTTTTCTCTGCACATCTTCACACCTACCCAGTCTCACCTGTCTCACTTTGTCCCTGAACTGTCCCAACCTGTGCTACCTCTCTGTGATACTCATTGCTAATCCTGTCTATTCTTGTCACTCTCAGAGCAACTCAGCATCCTTGCATTTAATTAAAAGTGAAGGCTGACATTTGAGTTTTCTGATTTGGTAGGGGATGGATGACTTTCATTTAATATGTCCCCATGGTTTATTATTGTTCCAATTCCTAGCTGTATTATGGATTTAATCTCCTTGTGGCTTTAAATGATGAAAAAAAATGCAAGAGATATTTTTTGTTTGTGTGTGAAACTTGCCTAACACAGGATATATAATGTTGTCCTCTTACATTCATGCAGTTCCTATTTTAATTAAAACTTTAATCAGCACCTTACATCGTTGCATTATACAGTGCAAAATTAGAGAACTGAGTCTAATATGAGCAAATTTGCTGAAAGGAAATACAGTGTGACTTTTCTCTTGTGGGATGAATATGACTGGGACAGGATTGTCAAGTAACTGGCTGCAAACACTTGAACAAATCATGAGAGGTCAAAATTTACCAATATTGCCCCAGTAGGACTGACACAGCAGGGGATTCAGAGTTGACATGAGCAGTGTTTCTCCACAGTGGAAACTTCCATATGACTCCCATCACTTCAGCAGATCCCGTGTGGACTGACTGAGTCAAAGGAAAGTTTACTGTCTATTGTCTGATGTGTGGATGTTTTCTCACAGTCTGACATAACAAGCAAACTTAAGTACCACTGGCAAGTTTTACAGTATGAGACTTGTTCAAGGCATGTTTTTTAAAAGTCCACCCTTACTTCTTCCAAAGGAGTTAAGAGGGTAAGTATTCGCCAGATTCAGCATATAAAGTGCACTTAATGCAGTTGATCATCGGTCAGTGTAAACACCTCTATAAAAGCAGTTTTGACTGTTTGCTGGTCTGGAGCATTCAGCTGTGTGTTAACACAGTGACACAATTTTCCCAGGAGCGGATGTCTCGGCAAATTCACTCCAAGGTCACATTGTGTAATGCTCAGGGAAATTGGAAAAAAGCCAAGAGCTACATTTCAGACTCTGCAGGCCTTAGTTAGCATGTTAAATGTTAAAGTTCATGACAGTACAATAAAAAAAGAACAAGTGTGGCTTGTATCATAGTCCTTGGGTTTTGGTGTTTCAGTGGACTGTTTTGGAGTTTCTTTAGTATTATTATGGTGCAATCAGTTAGTGTTTTGAGCTTCTGTTCTTGTTGCAATTTTGTTCTAGCCTCTATTTATGTTTTGCCATTTTTTATTGCCCTCTTTGTCTCCTCAGTGTCATTCTCCTCTGTTCTTGTTCATCTTTTAAGTTCAGTCTAGTGTCTGGATGCCTAGTTGTGATTGCTTGTTTCTTCCTGTTATTTTGGTAGCTTCTCATGTCTTGTATTCAATTTTACTGACTCCCTGATTCCTTCATTGTTGCCACCTGTCATCCTCTCCCTTCTGTTCCTCATTTGCCATTAGTCTGTGTATCTATTGTCCTGTCCTCCCTTTGTTTAGTGTTGTGTTGTCTCTGCTTCTTGCTTTGTGCTCCTGGTTCTACTTCTATGTGTTTTTAATCCTTGTCTTCAGTTTTTCCTTTAGGACTTTATGAGTTTGTTGTTAAGGACCATACCAGCCTTTAAAGATGGCTCACTTTTTGTTTTATCCAGCCTGCCTCATGATTACTGCATTTGGGTCCACCATTCCTCTGCACTCCATACAACTGTCGACCGTGACGGTTTGTTTTGATGAGTTGCCAGGAGAAAGCTTTTTCTCTCTAAAATGAACAAGGTACCACAGCTCAGGTTTCCAAAGTCACATTTGAACAAACCACAAGACTCCTATCAACAGATGAGAGGAAAGTGGAGATGGTTAGACATAATGCACAGTGCCACGTTTGGCAAAAACCAAACACAGTGTGTCGGCACAAACACCTCATACCAACTGTCAAGCACAGTGGTGGAGGGGTGATGATTTGTGCTTGTTTTGCATCCACAGGATCTGGGCACCTTGTAGTCAGTGAGTTGATCGTTAACTCTTCTGCATATCGAAGTATACTAGATTTAAATGTGAGGCCATCTGTCCGATAGCTAAAGCTTGGCCGAAAATGGGTCATGCAGAAGGACAATGACAGACTGGTTAAAAAAGAAAAAATCAAGGTGTTACAATGGCCCAGTCAAAGCCTGGATCTCAACCCAATTAAAGTGCTGTGGCAGAAACTTAAGAGAGCTGTACATAAAGGAATGCCTACAAACCTCACAGATTTGAAGGGACACTGTAAAGAAGAGTGGGCTTAAATTCCTCTACAGTGATGTGAAAAGCTTATGTTATACAGAAAACAAATACTTCAAGTTATTGCTGCTTGAGGCAACTGACTGTATACTATGTGGAATGCAGCTTGAAAAAGTGAAATGAATTAAAGTGCTCTGTCTTTGTCTCAGAGGAACAGAATGCATGCCTTTCAGCCAATATTCCTGAGAGACTTGTTAATTTCTTTCAAACATGATGTAAAATAAACAGCATTTTGTTGAACAGAATTGCTCCTGAACATTAAAAATATAGCAATGATGGAACTAGGATTCTCACGATGATGCAATATAGCCTTCAAATTATTTGTAATTTTTTTTTGGGAGGGGGGGGCAGCTTTTAATAATAATAATAGTAAATAAACATATTTAAAACATGTAATTAATTTTCCAGCTCAACCAATTATTGGAATATTTTGGAGTTCAGAAGGCTATCACTTTGATTCATAACCACGATAGTGCATTCCCAAAGTTTTATTTCTCATATTCAAACTTCTTATTTCTAAAACATTTTCATTTCACTGGGGTGTTTTATCTGATACTTCAGCAGAGCCAGTTCTACCTACCTACCTACCTACCTACCTACCTACCTACCTTTTGATAACCAGCTGTATCTTGACAGCTTTGTGAATTGAATATGAATTAGCTTTACATATTAAATGTTGGGATGATTTAGAATAATAATCACTGTAGGGTTTCCTGCAGTTGTCCTATCTCACTGACACTGGTGATTCCAATTTTGAACCCATTAATTCCATGGAGCTGAACTGGTTACAGCTTTTTTTTAGTTTTGACATTGCATGTTTTTTTTGGTGGAAATGTGTGGAAACCTCCTCTCCGGGTCCTCCGGCTTCTTCCCACAGTGCAAAGACATGCAAAGGGGGTTAGGTTAATTGGCAGTTCTAAACTGACCATAGGTGTGAATGTGAGCGTGAATGGTCTCTCTGTGTTGGCTCTGCGACAGACTGGCGACCTGTCTAGGGTGTACCCTGCCCTAAGCCCGATGACAGCTGGGATGAACTCCAGCACCCCCCGCGACCCTGAACTGGATAAGCGGAAGATGATGATGATGATGATGATGATGATGATGATGATGATGATGATGATGATGTGTTTAAACCCTCCTAGATTAGGCAGCAGTATCACATCAGTGGAAACGAGTACATGGAATTTCAGTTTTATGATCAGTTTCCTTATACAACAACTTCACTTAAGACTCACAGCTTCCTTTGACCAAACATGTTTTTTTGTGAAAAATGATGGGCGCCCTACTTCATCCTAGACTCCCTGATTAAATAAATTTTAATGTATGTAATGTCTTTGACACAAAAGTGGTCTGTTTTTCTTGGGAGGCTGATTTATTGTAAGCAGATTTCTCTGACCTGACATTCATCTGAAACACCTGCCTAAAAACCAACGCCAGCACAATCACTCTGTAGGTCTTTGTGTTCTTCTCTTCATGCTACATGGAGCAGAACACTAATATTAAGCCCCCTGGAGGTGGCCCACAGTTCTTCACAAGCTGGATGAAGAAGAGCATAAAACCTCAAATAAACAGTACTGTTCCAGTACCTAGGCTAAGAAAAAAACTCCCTGAGCTAAAGTCTGCAAAGAGTAAAAAATGATCCTTTTTCCAGAGTGAGGGTGTTTACCTAACCAAGGAAAAGCTGTTCATTTCAAAAGTGTAAATGATGAAACCAGGGAAGTTGGGAAATCAGCAAAGGTGTGCACACTATGCAGATAAACTTTCTGATTAGAATGCCAGATACAGATTTTAGGAGCTGTGTGTTTGTATTTAAGAAAGAGGCCACCAAGTTGAGAATCCCTAATTGGATGTAACTGGCCAACAATGGCAAAGATGAATGTAAACATGTTCAGGTATTTTTGACTTTGTTTATGCTGCATTATAGCCCATCCTGTGTTTATGCGCATATTATGTATCTTACTTCCTTTTGTTTATGTGAAGTAAAAATGGAGCAGTGGGTTACTCTGTAGCAGTAAGTGGTGTTCTGAATACTAAATCTGACAATATTTTTTGGGGAAGGATGCATCATAACTACAGAGGAAAAATTGCCTGTGCATTTTAAGTGTAGCAGATAGTGAGAAGGAAACAAACTATTGTTTTGACTACTATAAACAAAGAATATTATTTCCATCTCCAGTAATTTATATGTGGTTCTAAGGCTCTTAAAGGCAGGTGTAGACTCTAATCAGAGAATAGAGCAGGTTTTGATAGTGTTATGACACTAATTAAACTAAATACTCTGCTACTGATAGATACTCCTGAAGACCCCATTAACAAGTAGTCCTTCCTGTTATAGTTCTTTAAAATTCACTTGAAGTCAGACTGAATGGCACGTACACTGTTAGTGCATTGTAATGTATTTACTTTGCAGACATCTGCACAGAGCCAAGTACACTCACAGATGTGGAAACTGTTACTCACCCATAAGTCAGACAGAGCGTGTAAAAGAACAGGAAAAGTGGAGGTGGGTTGCAAAGTAGCTTGCAGATGCATCAGCAACTGCATGTGCATAAACTAATCTTTCAGCAACTTAAACAGCACACTTTGTGTGCGATATGCCTGCTGGGTTTTTAAGAGGGTATCAGCTGATTTGCAGGTTTTGTAGGCCTATCAAAATAGAATTTCGTGAATTTTTGGGGGGTGTTAAAAAGCTTCCTCCTGTTATGGCTGTTCAAGGTGCTGTGGGTGGATTCCTAGGTCATTGAGGTGGAAATGATCAGGCTGTGGAATTATTTGCTTAATTTGGCAGAATATGTGGTAGATAGGAACTTTTTTTTGGCATAAATGAAACAATTCCTCTTGAGTAATGAGCTTTGTGCTGTTTCTGAGGAACTTGAACAATATGTACATCATCCTGCAGTGTAAATGTAATTACTGTAAAGTTCTTTTAATTGTTTTTTAGCTGCTCCCTTCAAGGGTCACTACAGAGGATCATATGTCTTTATTTCACTCTATGCCTTGTATTCTCCTCTGTCACACCCACAGTAACCCAGCTGTGGGGTGGGGGTGCACAATCCAGTTTAATCCTAGTTCTGGTCCCCAGCCCAGATAAAAGATTCAAGTGTCAAATGTGCCTAAAATGTCTCTTCAGAGTGCTGTTAGGCATATCTAAAGCCACTCTCAGGAGGTCAAAACAATTGAGACATTAAAGCTAGTTCTCATCTTGAAGATGCAGATATTGGTGATGCTTTTCATGAGAACTTCAGTTCTGTGGTAAAAAAGAAAAAGGAAATTGCTGATCTTATGGTGATGCAACAAAACCTGACTCTGTTTCCTAAAAGAAAAAAGAAAAGTGCCATGGTTTGATGGTGATCCACTAGCTTACAAATCTTTCATTCATGCATTCACATATTTAGCAGACAAGAAGACCAGGAATTGTTATGACAGGCTCTATTTCCTCAAATAGTTTACATTAGGGCAAGCCAGAGATCTGGTTTGTAGTTGTATGCAAATGGATACCCTTAAAGGTTATTCAGCAGCCATCCCGCTATTAAAAAGTAACCTTGGAGATGAGATAAGGATTGCAAAGCTGCTTAGATAGGGCACTGAACTGGACAGTTATTAAAGCAGATGAAGGAATGCTTTAAGGCCATGCAAAACGTGAAGTACATGGATGAATTGGATGTTACCTCCACCTTGACACTGATAATATCTAATTTTTCTTATAAGCTTTGAGAAAGATGACATACTCTAATCTATGAGTTCTTAAAACCCCCCCAAAACAAAAACAAATCAAGCGTTAGTTTCAGACATCTTGTGGAATTTCTGGAGACACACTCCAAAATCTTGTTACATCCAGTGTTTGGAGACATTAAAGACTTAATTACCACAGAAAGACTTACCCAAAGAATGAAATTTCAGGGTCAAGATAATCTAAAAGGGGCAGTAGTTTTGTTACCACAGTGATAACAAGTGGTAATACCAAAAGATTGCAGTACCAAACAACAAACACAAGCACACACCTTATACAGTTTCTGTCAAGATAAACATGTTATTGTGGATTGCTTGCAGTTAAAATCTATATTACTTGAAAAAGGGTAGATTGGCTGAAAATAAATGGTTATTGTTTTGGTTGTTTGAAAAGGGGGCAAATGAGCACATAGATGGTGGAAAGCATGAAACTTGACAAAACTCACTTTCCACTGATCCAAAAGAAACTTCTGTCAACAGTGCACTAGTATCAGCAGATCCAGTCACAGGGGCTAACAGAGAGTGTGCACTAGCTATTGCTCCTGTGCAGGTTAAAGTTGCAAAAGGTGATAAGTCTCTTTTGACCCATGCTTTTATTGATCCTGGCAGCTCGGCTACATGTTGCACAGTTAACTTCATGAAGCAACTGAACGCCAAAGGATAAAGAACTGAGGTTCTTTTAAGGGCAATGAGTCAGGAAATGGATGTTAAGAGTTATGTGCTCAAAGGATTAAAAGTGGGCGCCTTGTATGATAGTAGGTCTATTAACTTACCTGAAGTCTGTACTCAAGATAAAATTCCTGTTTCAAAGGAAAGCCTACTTACCAAAGCTGATCTGGAAAAATGGCCGTATCTCAGAGAAACTCATCTGGAGGAAATTGCTAAAGATATTTAAATATTGATAGGGACTGATATTCCTAAAGCAATGGAAGCCTGGTGAGTAATTAACAGTCCAGGGAAAAGACCACATGCAGTCAAGACATTATTAGGATAGGTTGTCAATGGCTCAATTCTTCTTGCACTATGGAGGATTCTGAAAGAAAGTCAGTGATGTCAGTATTGGTCAATCGTATTTCAGTTGGAAATCTGAAGGACCATCTGGTGGTATGGGAAGGTTTGATCAAAACTGACAAAAGGTGGACCTTGTGGGAATGTGCAAAGATCCAGAACTTCTGGAAGGATGTTATACAATGTCTGTCGGGTCCCTTTAAATGCTGAACTATGTGTGCTTGGAATATACTCAAGGAACTTTCTACAAACACAGAAACAGTATGCAGTTTTGGACTTTGGACTTCTACAAGCCAGGAGAGCTATTGCACTATGCTGGAAGAGTATGGACGCTCCTACAATGAAGATGTGGATGAAGGAACTTTCTGAATGTATTGGACTGGAAAGATTAACATACATTGCCAAGGGCAAACGAAAAGACTTCTATAAACTCTGGGAACCATATATGAATATTATGACAAATGAAAGTGCTAGATTTTTCTGAAATGATTTGCAAATGCTGTAAAATGTAGCCCCCATTTTCTTTCTTTCTTTCTTTCTTTCTTTCTTTCTTTTTTCTTTCTTTCTTTGTTTCTTTCTTTCTTTCTTTGTTTCTTTCTTTCTTTCCCCCCTTTTCCTTTTTTTTTTTTTTTTTTTTTTTTTTTTTTTTTTTTTTTTTTTTTTTTT
>VUQH01085359.1:0-10803 GCA_015106775.1 Etroplus canarensis
ATCAACCAACACAGATCGAGGCGCCAAAGATCAAGGGATCAAAGGCCACGAGTATCATTCACAGAGAGCTGGGTAATGGCTGCAATCACAGCATTGCAAGATGGCGAAAGGTGGTTAATCAGCCATCTTACGTGCTGTTTGTTCATACTGACACAAGCTTTAGGCAATCCTTGCCAAAGTGGTTTAAAATATCTTGATGTATGCTCAATCATCCAGGCAAGTAATACTTCAAAAATTGATTCTGTTCATCTGGACACAAAGTTTTCCGTAGGAGAAACGTTTCGTCACTCATCCAAGTGACTTCTTCAGTCTCAACTGACTGCAGGACTCTTCAGCCTTATAAATGTAATTCTCATGACCATAGATCAACCAACACAGATCAAGGCGCCAAAGATCAAGGGATCAAAGGCCACAAGTATCATTCACAGAGAGCTGGGTAATGGCTGCAATCACAGCATTGCAAGATGGCGAAAGGTGGTTAATCAGCCATCTTACGTGCTGTTTGTTCATACTGACACAAGCTTTAGGCAATCCTTGCCAAAGTGGTTTAAAATATCTTGATGTATGCTCAATCATCCAGGCAAGTAATACTTCAAAAATTGATTCTGTTCATCTGGACACAAAGTTTTCCATAGGAGAAACGTTTCATCACTCATCCAAGTGACTTCTTCAGTCTCAACTGACTGCAGGACTCTTCAGCCTTATAAATGTAAATTCTCATGACCATAGATCAACCAACACAGATCAAGGCGCCAAAGATCAAGGGATCAAAGGCCACGAGTATCAGATGATTCTGTTCATCTGATTCTGTCCAGATGAACAGAATCAATTTTTGAAGTGACCTAATGCATAAATTTACTTAAATACCAAAAGTAATGAGTAATACATTACTTTTTTGAGTAATGACCCGAACACTGATTTTAATACCTACCAGAACTGATCATTCTATTTAAGCTGAAATGATTGAGGTTGAGTCCATTTTAACCCCTCAATTATTCCATATTTATTGTTGAAGTAGCAAGGACCAGTAAATGGCAAGTAAATTGATGTACAGTGTCTTTGCAAAGCATTCTGAGAATCTGTGAGAGAAGACTAAGATAGGATCAAAATTCATGACACTGATATTTAGGAAAAAAGATAAGTTAGTAGTAGAAAAGTAGTAGAAAATTTATGCAGCAGATCATCACCATCAAACCTCTTTTATGTCCAGCTGCCCATTTGTATTTCCTCTAACCTTCTTCTTGCCCTTTTCTTCCCTTTCGTTAAATGCTTTGTCAGACTCTCATCATCTGTCACCTGTCTGGGAAATAGCAAAGGAAAGGTCTATGGTAGTGTAAGCAGCCTCAAAGGGGCTCTGAAACTTGATCGCAGTATTTTACATCCCCCATAGGGAGGGGGGCTGACTGATGGTGCTGATAAACTGGAGATGGACCATAGCTTGCACGACCTCTCAGTGGGAACCTGCTGACACAGGACACCTCTCACAGTCACACTTCAACACCAAAACGTATCTTATCAAGTACATTTGGTTTTTGAAGTAACCACAATGTGGACATGAGACAAACCCAAAAAATGCACATGGAACTACACTAATCCATTCAACCCTGCAGCTCATGCAGGGTAGGTACAGGTATACACAGGGGCACTGGTATGTGTTCTTTTTCACTAACTAGAATCCATCTGCATTTCTTTTAACTATCTCCACCAATGCATGTGTAGAGGTAAATTTTCACAGTCTGATCAGTTTATAAGCAACTTGTTTTCCTTGCGCTATTTCTGTGAAGTGAACCTGACAGGGCCTGCGTCAGGTCTTGTTAAAAGGAGGGAGGGAAGAAGCAAGAGAAGCAAGAAGTAAATAAGGGCATGGCAGAGGTCCTGTTGAGCGTATAGAGGTCTCTGGAGGGAGATAAGTCAGGTCCTAATGGGAACGGAAGTTTCTATGTGTTATAATTACAAAGGGAGATGCATGGAGTCACTGCTTCTACTGTATGTGTGTTTGTGAGAGAGGTCGAGTTTGTGAGCATGCACGTTTTCCGATGGGAGCGCTGCAAGGAAAGCCAGTTTCCCTTTGCACATCAAATAAATCAAAAGTCTACAATTAGAAAGAAGGAGTGAGCAGTGTTTGGTTTGTGGGAAGAGAGGAAGAAAGCTTGGAATGTGTCACTGCCATTGAGGAATGAGCACTCTGTGCATGTGTGTGTGTGTGTGTGTGTGTGTGTGTGTGTGTGTGTCTGAGTGCACTTTTGTGTGTGCGCAATTATATGTGTGAGGTCGGGAGCAGCCAGCCCGGCCAACATTCTTGGGCCGGCAGTGTTATTAACTGTGGTGTAACCATTATCAGCACTTACTTTGATCTAACCACCATCAGAGGAGTAGTGGACTCAGCTGAACCTGGCTTCTTTCATTTTTTCCTCTCAGAGATTTTTGTCTTTATTGACATGATGAAGTTCAGGATGTTCTTTCCCTCATATTTTAAACCCAAGAAGGACTGTTAAGCGAAGAGTGAACTCCATTAGGATGCTGACTAGGTGATGTGTGAAACCATCATAACCTCTGCTTCTTAATGAAAGCTGTTAAACTCTGACTGAAGGGAGGGTTTTAGCACATAAAACCCACATTTCAACAGGGTGACCAGATCTACTCCCTACACACATGAACAGACACACACATGCACATACAGGTCTCTTATCTCCAAAGGAACGCTATTGTCAATAGACTGGGTAGACACACCAATCATGCACACAATTAATTTGTTGTTCTGACAAAAAAAAAGGAACGAACTACATTAATGTAGGACTCTGGACTTTGGTTTGTGGGTTCATGCAGTTTACATACACATTCTGGGAAAGACTGAAGGAGGGGCAGCCCTCCTACCTGTCTGATGAGGGTGTGATGAGAGCATCATAACAGACCTCCCACTGTTAGCACTGGCTGGCAGGTGGCAGACGCACCTGGTGCTCACGTGTAGATGAACACACATTTTATATTTTGTCTTGTCTGTGCAGGTGTAGCTTATAACATCAATTAGCATCAAGCTGTTTTTCCTCTTTAAATGCAAGCCCCAGCATTGAGGCAGGATGCAGACATGCAACATACACTACTCACAAAAAGTTAACAATATTTGGCTTTCGGGTGAAATTTCAGGATGCGGCTAAAATGCACTGTAACCTTTACAGGTGAACTTCATTTGACCTTGTCTACACTTTTGAATGCACATGTCCAACTGTTCAGTGTTTCAGTACTTTTTTGCATAACTTGCTGTCTTCTGACAAGATGCAAAATCACAGCTGGTATTTGATCAATGAACTGACCAATAAATTTTCTGGTTCAGTTAGAACTGGTATTTAAACAGTCCTCTTCATCATGTACCTTTCGCTGCTCCCTTGTACTCTTCACCAACGGGTCGCCACAGCAGATGAATCCACACTGGTAATTTGGCAGAGGTTTTACACCACATGCCCTTGCTGATGCAACCCTCCATGGTGAGAGGGGCTTATGTCCACACCTGGAATCGAACCAGGCACCTTTTGCTTGTAAGGCAAATGTGCAAACCACTACACAAAGGAGACAATGAAACACGGGTGCTTTTCTGGTTCAGTTAGAATTAGTATTTAAACAGTCCTCTTCATCATGCTGTTCACATTTTGACATCATGAGACCAAGACGACATCTAACAATTGATCAACAGTACCTCGGAATTGTGAGGCTTCAAACAGGATGTTCTCAGAGGGAAGTGGCCACTGTGCTTAGAGTATCATCAGCAGGTTGCAACAGAGATACAGAGAGACAGGAAGAGTCACAGAAGTCAACCTGTAATTGCTGGTCAAGGGCACATGACAAATTATCGAGACAGTAACATTTTTGTTGTGGTATACCCACCACAGTTCTTGGCTTTTATTTCAATAAACTGTTTGAGATAAAGAAATCACCATTGCATGCTTCCACTTAAATGCCCTACTTTTATGATATAATATCACTGTAGCGTGAACTTTTTACATTTTCCATAAATTTCACCCAAAAGCCAAAATACCCTTAACTTTTTGTGAGTAGTGTATGAACATACCAGAGTTGATATCTAACCAGTGTTCACTTTCTTTTAGCTTTCTGAGAAGTTACAAAAGCTACATTTCATAACTGTGACTTCTGTTTGGTTCTGAGCCAAAAGAGTAATGGTAAATGGACTGGTGCTTATATAGCACTTTTCTACTCTAACTGAGCACTCAAACCGCTTTTTACTACCATTCACACATACGTTCATACTTTATTCTATGCCTTTAAGCGTGTTTAACTGTCATACACACACTCTGGGGTTCAGTGTCTTGCCTAAGGATGCTTCGGCTGACTGGAGAAACCAGGAATTAAACCGCCAACCTTCCTGTTGGAAGACAACCTGCTGTACCTCCTGAGCCTCAGAATATAGTTGGTAGTCTTTTTTTTAACTTTGTGATTGAATTAGTTGAGTGTTGTAATGATTTGCAAGATTTCGTCAACACCCTGTTGTGAAAGTTGGGGTGGCAATTCAGAAATTTCAGAGACAACTACAATTACAATTCACAGCATGTCACAGTGGGTGTACAGACTATTGCCATTGCTTCATAAATGCAACCTAAACTTTCGTAACAGCATCGGTCCGGTTCAGCAAAATTTTCCCGTAGTCAAGAGTGCTGAATGCTCATGGAACAGTCAGGTACAGCACACTGCCTTCTACCTCATAACATGTCAAGTCAATTCTTAACATTTTCCTTCTGTCTCCTAAAAAATATGTCATTTTGTATCTTTATTGTAACCACCCCATAATGGTTTGTACACAGTCGTAAACGCATTGCCTTTCTTATCTGCTTCATAAGAACTGCATTCCAGAGGCCACTCCACAACAAATTATTACGAATTTCATGTTGCGTAATCAAATTTGTGTAAGTGAGAGCTCAACCTCAACATTCAAATCTTGTATTTTTTGTTTTTAAAATTAGAGTTTTATCAGTTTACTAGGGTGATTGTTTTTAGATATCAGCTTTTGTGAATAATACACATTTTTTGACATTTCGAGTTTCATTTCAAGGTTCATTTACTTAAAAAATATCTATAATCTCTTAAAGAAAGTCTACAATTTATTTCTTTAATCAGCTGACAAAATCTGAATTTAGTAATACTCCCAGTAATGGGCTTCAAACCTTTCAAAATGATATCTACTATACTGATACAGTGTAGTATGCAACCTGAATTCCTGAAAAGTTGGGACGGTCTTTAAAATTGAACAAAATGAAAATTAAAAGACTTTCAAAACATATGAGCCAATACAATGTTTAAACTGGGAAATTGTACACCTTCATCCACTAAATGAGCTCATTTCAAATTTGATGCCTGCTACAAGTCCCAAAAAAGTTGGCACAGGGGCAACAAATGGTAGAAAAAGCAAGAAAGTTCAAAAAGATTCAGCTGGGAGAACATCTAGCAAGTAATTAAATTAATTGATATCAGGTCTGTACATGATTATCTATAAAAGGGATGTCTTAGAGAGGCAGAGTCGCTCAGAAGTAAAGATGGGCAGAGGCTCTCCAGTATGTGAAAGAGTGCATAAAAAGATTGTGGAATACTTCAAAAACAATGTTCCTCAACTTCAAATTGCAAAGTGCATAACATCGTCAAAAGTTTCAGAGAAACTGGAGATATCTCTGTGTGTAAGGGACAAGGCTGAAGACCTTTATTGGATGCCCATGGTCTTCGGGCCCTCAGACTATACTGCATCACTCATCGACATGATTGTGTCACTGACATTACCAAACGGGCCTAGGAATACTTCTAAAAACCACTGTCGGTGAACACAATCCACCGTGCCATCTGCAGATGCCAACTGAAGCTCTATCATGCAAAACGGAAGCCATATTTGAACATGGTCCAGAAGCGCCATCGTGTCCTGTGGGCCAAGACTCATTTGAAATGGACTGTTTCAAAGTGGGAAAGTGTTCTATGGTCAGACAAGTCCAAATTTGACATTCTTGTTGGTAATCATGGACGCTGCATCCTCCAGACTAAAGAGGAGTGAGACCTTCCAGTGTGTTATCAGCGTTCAGATCAAAAGCCAGCATCTTTGGTGGTATGGGGGAGCGTAAGTGCATATGGTATGGACAGCTTGCATGTTTTGGAAGGAACTATGAATGCTGAAAGGTATATAAACGTTTTAGAGCAATATATGCTCCACTCCAGATGATGTCTATTTCAGGGAAGGCCTTGTGTATTTCAGCAGGATGATACAAAACCCATGGTCTATGAGTGACACTGTCCTGAAAAAGCTAGTTACCAGCCAAAGGAAAATGGAAAGAATCATGATGGGCTTAACTCTGATGGATGGGAAGGGTGCCAGGTGGATACAGCAGCAGACAGGTGTCATTGACATCATCAGACATATCAGGGAAAGGAAACATCACTGGGCTGGACACATGGCCAGAAGACAAGACAACAGTTGGACAATACGTGAATGGATCCCGTGAGACTACACAAGATGGAGAGGCCGTCCGAAAACAAGATGGAGTGACAAACTGGTCAACCATGTGGGACCACTGTGGAGTCGCATGGCCAGGGACAGAGAGATGTGGGCGACAAGTAGAGAGGGGTTCCTCCAAAGAGAGCGACTATACCCTGTATGATGATGCAAAACCACATACTGCAGCTATTACAACAGCACGGCTTTGTCGGAGAAGAGTCCGGGTGCTGAATTGGCCTGCCTGCAGTCCAGATCTTTCACCTATAGAGAACATGTGCCGCATTATTAAACGAAAAATACGTTGAAAAGAAGAGGAGATGCTACACCATGGTAAACACGCCCCTGTCCCAACCATTTTGAGACCTGTAGCAAGCATCAAATTTGAAATGAGCTCATTTTGTGCATAAAAATGTAATATTTCTCAGTTTAAACATTTGTTATGTTATTTATGTTCTATTGCGAATAAACTATTAGCTCATGTGATTTGAAAGTCATTTAATTTTCATTTTGTTCAAATTTAAAGAACGTCCCAACTTTTCTGGAATTCGGGTTGTAGATACCTGCATAACGAAATACTGAACAGGTATGACTAATCAAGTGGAGAGTGGGTCTACTTTTTCATAATGATAAGTGTTGAGGAGAACACAGAAAACACCACAGAGAATGGCTTCAATTATAAATAAAGATAGAATTGTTACCTTTAAAATAGTTATTTGAAATAAAAAAAAACAATCTTGAACATTCAGACATGCTGCTAAACTAATGCATCAGTGAATCAACCCTCTAACAAAATCTCTATTGTGAAAAACCTTTCTAACTTGCTCTCTGACTTTGGACTTCCTGTTTGATCAACTTAAAAGCTGCTTGTGTGTCTATGAATATATTTTTGAAGAAACCCCCCCACATGACCATCTTTGATGGGAGGTGAGGATGAAAGTCAAGAGTCTGAGTGGAAGCCGTTTGACAGGGTGGCTTCTGAAGGAAGGTCATGACAGTGGGAGGGGAGCAGAAGAAAGCGATCGAGGGGTGGCTACAGAGAGGAAGGACTGTGTAGGGATCTCTGAAGGCATGTTAACATTGCCCTTTCTCAGACTTCACAGCATCTCATTTGTTCTCCTTGTTGCATCTCGCAAAAGAACAAATCCATTTTATTCTCCATAAAGTTCCTCATCTCAAGGGCCTCCTTATAAATTTTGTTTTATGTAACATGAGGATTTTCTGTGCTCCTACATTATTCTTGTGTTGTGCACTTGACTTCTCCATTTTGCATTTGCAACATTTATTGAGGGCTCAGTTGGTCTGTTTGTATTGCTACACAGTTTTCCACTTTTCCCTTTTCCCCAATGAGATGATGTCATTGCAGATTGTGCAGAAACAGCAGCACTCAGACACATGCAAGCACAGTTCCCACTAACCCCAAATGCTTTAAATTCAGCGGTTTTAGTCTGACCCGAATATCTCTGACATGACTTTCACCAAAGCTAATAATTGCGACAGCATAACTGGTACCAGTGCTGTTTGAAGTAGCCTGGCAAAGTTATTGTAACAGGATGAGAAACAGGCCCAGCCTGGAAACTCAGTGACCTGTCTGCCAGTTTGACTATAGCATTTTGGACTTTAATTTAGCTTTAGTCTTACCCACGTCTCCCTTCCCTTACACACTCCTGTGGCTTTCCCCCCACTCCCTTTAATTTGCTTTCCATGAGCTAAGCACCTGCTATTTTAAATGACATATTCATTGTCATGCAGTGTTGGAGGTGTAAATCTGTAGGCCTCTGCGTGAGGCAACTATCCGCATACATTTAAACATACATGACTGACATCTGTGACCTGCTGACAGAAAGGAGGGCAAAACAGAACATGTGTTCAGCGTCCAGGAATCCCTCTTTCACTCTCCCTTATTTAACAACAGTAGAAACACATCTCTCACGCAGTGTAGACTGTTCGGTAGCTGCTCAGTGTTCTATGTACTGCAGTAAGGTGTGTTAACCTGGATCAGTGCAAACATTAAATGAATCCTGAATGGCAATCCATGCAAGAATTCCTCAGTGCCAAAGATGGCAGTTGTATGACACATTCCCTTACCCAACCACAGAAAGCCAGTCATTTTCATAACACCTGCAATCAGGAAACATAATCAGCCAATTGTATTGTGCACTGATAGAAGCACATGATTAGAGGAATAATAACTGCAAATATAAATGCCTACATAATATTTTCATATAGTTCTTATATATAGGATATACCATATGTCCAATTTATAAGGACATTTGAATCGGAAAAAGAAACCAACACAAAGTGCCTTAAACCTCCAACCTTTCTACTGTCCAGCAGGGGGTGACTTCCTAGGTTTCAAAAGGACATCTTATATAAAAGTCTTTTCAAAAACAGCTGTCATTTAGCTTGCTGTATGACCTCAGTAAACACTTTCCGTTTAAGTTTTTGGCCTCAGTCAAGTTTCAAGACTCGCTGAAAGCAACACACAGCTCACTTTGTAAACTAGCTCCCAAAAAGCCCCAATTTCTTTATGAATACTGACCTGACTCAACCCCACTTGACGTGATGTGAAGCTAGATGCTATAGTTAATTTGTTTTTTATTTCTTTGTTTGTTTTTTTAAAAAAGCAAACTGGATTTAAAAATTATGGGGAAACAAAATTGATCCCATAATATCCCTTTTTTTCTTTTTACCAGTTTCAGTCATGGCAACAGCAGACAGCAATCAAAGGCACCAAAAATGATATGGTGTCGCCATGTAAGTGTATGATCCCATGAACAATTTGTTTTTTTTTTGTTTCATGCAGATCGGACAAATAGTTACACAGATATAACTGCAAAAGTTTTACCAAAAAAATGCCACCTAGTGGCCAATCTGTATTTTAAAAATGGCTGAAAAAGGAATCAGTTTCAAATCTCATGGAGCTCTGTCACTGTGCCCAAATTTTAAATCTTGTGTCAAATAATTTTTGCATTACTGTGCTCCCACATATGATTTGAGGCAGCGGTGGCGGCAGCAGTTGTGGTGGTATGGTGTCACCACGAAAGTTTGACCCCAACAAAATAATTTTGTTTCGTTTTGTGCAAATTGGACACAGTCACAGAGATGTGGCTAAAACTGTACATTTTTTTTACCGAGTTCAGCAGCGACACCAGCAGACAGCAATGGTGGCACACATGACATGGTGTCACCATGAATGTATATGACCCTACAATCAATATGGTTTTTGTTTCATGCAGATTGGACGAATAGCCACAGACATGTGGCTAAACATGTAACAATTTTACAGATAATGTCACCTAGTAGAAAGTTTGTATTTTCAAAATAGGTAAAAATCTAATTGGTAATCAGTTCCAGATCTCATGGTCTATAACTGTGCCAACATTCAAAATCCTGTGTCAAACCGTATTTGTACTGTTACAGTGACATGAAGGATTTGTGGCAGTGGTGCTGATGATTGCATGATATTATATTTTCTAGGATATGATTATGGTCCTCTTTAGAGTCAAAAATGCAACAGGGGTAGGGTTTAATGTGTGACTGACAAGTCACTAGCCTGTTAGCTGTGTTTCTCAATTTTTCAGTCCACTCCACCTGTCTTTTGTCACATCCGGTTTCCAGCTTGAGGCTTCACAATGGGACTTTATTAACCAATGGGCCAAGTCTATTTTTTATATATAAACTTTCTGGTATCATGCAGGCAGCTTTGTGAGGCTATACCTTATGCATTTCTTCATAAACTACAGCATACTAACATGCTAACATACTACTGTTTGGTATCATGAATCATGCTCACCCTCTTAGTTTAACATAACATGTTTAACTCCTGACAGTGGCTAATTAACACCAAAACAAAAGGACTACTGTTCTTCAGTTATGTTAACACATATGAACTTTTTTATTGTATATGAGGTTGGATTTGACTCAAGTCTTCTTCTTCTTTCTGCTGCTCCTGTTAGAGGTTGCCACAGATGATCATCTGTCTCCATCTCAGCCTATCCCTTACATCCTCTTCCCTTACAACAACCCTCTGCATGTCCTCTTTCACTACTTCCATGAACCTTCTCTGTTGTCTTCCTCTTCTCCTCCTGCCTGGCAGCTCCATCTTCAACATCCTTTGTCCAATATATCCACTATCCCTCCGCTGAACATGTCCAAACCATCTCAACCTTGACTCTCTGACTTTGTCTCCAAACTTCTCAACATGAGCTGTCCCTCTGATGTACTCATTTCTAATCCTGTCCATCCTGGTCACTCCCAGGGAAAATCTCAACATCAGAGGGACAGCTCAGGTTAAGAAGTTTGGAGACAAAGTCAGAGAGGCA
>VUQH01085360.1:0-14067 GCA_015106775.1 Etroplus canarensis
CCCACCCTCCTACCTTTCCTTCTCTCTCTCTGCCTCCTAACACGCTTTCCCCCTCTCCCCCTCCTTGGTCTTCGGCCAACAGTAGCATAGTTTCCACCGGCACCCTGCTTGGCTAACGGCACCAGAGGCGGTCGTTGTTAACCCGGGCCGCGACCGATCCGGTATGGAAGTCGTGTTATGAATCCGCATATTTGATTTGGCAAAGTTTTTACGCCGGATGCCCTTCCTGACGCAACCCTCACCATTTACCCGGGCTTGGGACCGGCACTAGGACTACACTGGCTTGTGGGCCCCTGTGGCTGGTTTGACAATAAAGTAATCTAATCTAATCTAATGTGCAGTTTAAAACCAGTGGAAAAGTTTTATGTCAACCTAACCGACATCACTGGGTAATTTAATCCAGTTAGGTGAATCAAGTAGAAATTAAAATGTGTTTGCATAGTTTTTACTCCAAACGGTCATGTCCAGTTTCAGACACATTTGGTTATTGTGCTCTGTCTTTTTACTGCTCTAAAGATGTGACATTCTCCTGGTGTCCTGCAGGTGACCATCGTGGAGAAGGCAGACAGCTCCAATGTTCTGCCCAGCCCACTCTCTATCAGTACCAAGAATCGCATGACCTTTCTGTTTGCTAACCTGAAAGACAGAGACTTCCTGGTGCAGAGGCTCTCTGACTTCCTGCAGCAAACCACCTCCAAGATTTACTTGGAAAAGGAACTCACTGGCAGCCTAAACAGCTCAGATGATGAGGTAGGAATTGTTTGGAGTTTTTCCTTCTGCAGAGCGCTGAAATGCTTTTTCTTTAGCATAGTTTATTGCTTCGTTTACTCTGAATATATAGAAAACAGTGCTATTGTGCAGGTAAAACCTCTAAAGCCTGAAAACCACTGATCTCCAGGTTTACTCCCAGCATGGATCCCTGCTCTCCAGCAGTCCCCAGCACAGTTTGGGTTCAGAAGGTGAACGTAAATTTAACCTGAATGACAGCAGCGTGCCCACAGCCACACAAGCTCTCATGACCATGTATCGCCGCCATTCCCCTGAAGAATTTAATCCCAAGCTGGTGCGTTAAATTACACTTTGTCTAATATAATGAAAAGAGTTTTATCTTGTCAAGCGTGCTATGGGAAAATACCTCATACTCCACCTATCAGTCCTGTTTCCATTAAGAGAAGAATATGTATACTTCTAAGCTTTTCGGTTACCTTTCCATAACTGGCATTTTCACGCCATCACACTGCAAGGAGATTAAACTGCACGGAGGATTGCTGCTAGCTGCGTGTAACCGTTTGTTGTTTTCCTTACCAGGCGAAAGAATTCCTGAAGGAGCAGGCATGGAAGAACCACTTTACAGAATACGGACAGGGAGTGTGTATGTACCGCACAGAGAAGACTAAGGAGCTCGTTCTCAAGGGGATTCCTGAGAGCATGAGAGGAGAGCTCTGGCTTCTCTTCTCTGGTGAGGAAATGTTTAGTGTGGCACAAATAACAAATGATTAAGTCATACACTGTGTACCTGAGAGGCCGCACCCTGCTTAGTAAGTGCTCATAACACCACATGATGCATATTTCATGCAGGTGTGATTAATCCTCTTGGCAAATACCCGAGTTAAGAATGTCAGTAGACACCACATCACATGAAAACCTCTATTTTTATTGCTTCTCCTAAAATATTTAATAATATGGTTTTCTCTCAAGCATGAAGACACCCACTCAGATTTCTCTAAAGTGAAACTGTAATTGAAAGGCAGTCACTGTGTCCATCAAAGTTCACAAACATGCAGTGATTGTGATTCAGCCTCTATTTAAATTGGACGCAAGTGTTTATTTATATTACAGGGAAGCACTCAAGAAAATAGTTTCTTTATAAATTAATATTGAAAATTTGGACGGATAGTACACTGAACATCAAGTATTAATGTACTATATGGTAAACATGCATTCATGGGCAGATGATAATGAATTTCCATTTGAGGAACAGCTGAAATTTATTTTAATATACGTTTAATATACGATTTTTAGAAAATAATTAAAGCTGCAACTGCAAAAATAAATGGATGAATGAACTTTATATATACTTTCAGTTGATTTTTGATATGGACAAGGACTAATACTTTTTTATAATATAATTCTTTAAAAAATTCAGAAATTATCTGGCTGAAATGAAGAACTATATTACGATCCTCAGAGGAGATGAGGTAGAAGTTCAAGCTTAAAAACAGATCTCATTTAAATCTATGAGGAAATGATCATGAGTCATTTTTCACGAGTGCCTGAAGACAAAATTTCAAAATTGCACTGACGTGGAAACCTTCCACTACTTGTTGACTCTACAAGTCTTGTGACTTTCACGTGTTCTATATTCAGGTATGCACTTGCTCCGGATTTTCCTGTTTGCAAATGTAGTCATGTTTGCAGCAGCTGCATGCTCACGCTCCTCCTCACCCTCACCTGCACAGATCCAGGTCACAAGCAGCCTCTCCTCTCCCTGTGACTTACTTGTTATGTGAGAGAGAGACTCTTGACAAGAAAAACATTTACCATGCTCTATTGAAACATTAAGCTGTTGTCAAATTGTCTCCCATTTTAGCACAAACAGTTAAAAACCAGTTTGTTCTAAAATGAGAGCCTCTGTGCTGGGGCCAATTCCAATAAGCAAGTTTAGTGAAGTGTATGTACAAGTCTTCAAAGACTTCAATGTGTGGAACTTTGCAGGAACTTTACTGAACCTGCTCCAGGTTTTAAGATACAGAGTTAGTCAGATGACTTACCTACTTTTGGGTCTCTAAGCTATGTGGATAGCAAATAAGAATAATTACTGACATAGTTTGATTACTATGCTTCTGCCATGGAGGCATTATGTTTTCAGGTTGTCCAGAACACAGGAGCTGACTTATTTGCTGGATCTTTACTCAGACTGCGTGTGGTTTATACCTTTGATGGGTAGAAGACATTTATGAGATTGCAAGGTCAAAGATTTAGGTCACAGAGTCATTAATGAAATCCTTGTTTCTGTTCGAGGAGCTTACTGGGCTGTTGGATCCTAGCCAGATTTTGTATGTTTAATTACAATTATGGATAGAAGAACTGAAACAGTTTTTGAGGTCATGGAGTCAAAGGTCAAGGCCACATGGGGTTATCAGTGGAAAAAAAAATTGTTGACCCCATATGACCTTATATATAATATACACACACCATGTGTTTATTGGTGCACACATATTGAAATGCATTACGAAAGCAAAGCTAGTATAAAATTTGCTCAGTGTTGTGGCTTTACAATGCTGGCTTATGGAGTTTTTCATTCTGGATAGCAGAAAACAAATTGCTGGGGCATCTCAAAATTTATTGTGTCTGTCATGAGTAATAATGTAGAGTTATAGCAGCCTCCAAAAAAAAGGAACGAGGGAAACAACTGATTGTCCTGGGTTTTTTTCTTTTTAACAAAATTTCAAGTTTCATTTTTATGACAAAAGACTGAGGGTTCGTCATGAAAAAGAAATTATCTCCAAGAGCATTAAAATAACCAGTTCCATGAGAAGTGGAACCATCAGGCCTTTGGACCTCATGCACTTTCAATAAATTTGAAAAAAAAAAGATTTATAGGTCACATAAGTATTTGAGCATGTTTGTACTATACTTTTTGTTTTCAAATTGCTTATGAAATAATCTTGCTTCTTAGTTGCTGTAATTCAGTTGTCTGTAATCAATATAATATCTATTAGATGATTTAAGTATTTTGAAAACTAATCAATCAATAACACTATGGGCATAGATCTTATTGTGTTTTGTTTTTCTTTCAACCTTTAAATCTCATATGCGTCTTTCACAGGGGCGATCAACGAGATGACCACTCACCCTGGATATTATGAAGACCTGGTGGAGAAATCGATGGGCAAATACAACCTGGCAACCGAGGAGATTGAGAGGGACTTGCACCGCTCTTTACCAGAGCACCCGGCCTTTCAGAATGAGATGGGCATCGCTGCTCTGCGCAGGGTTCTCACCGCCTACGCATTCAGAAATCCCAATATTGGATACTGCCAGGTGCTTGCTCGCTTGTTTTTATTTCCACATCCAGTAGCAGAAACTCGACAGTCTTTGACAATACTTGATTTTTTTTTTCTCTGTATTGGTTCCACAGGCCATGAATATTGTAACATCGGTGTTGCTGCTTTACTCCAAAGAAGAGGAGGCTTTTTGGCTGCTTGTGGCACTTTGTGAGAGGATGCTGCCTGACTATTACAATACCAGGGTTGTAGGTCAGTATGTGCATGTGGTGGTGTCAATATTAAACTGCTCCTTTCTGTTTGTTTAACTTAATCTTTTTGCCCAGGAGCCCTTGTTGATCAGGGTGTGTTCGAGGAGCTGGCCCGCGAGTATGTTCCTCAGCTCTATGACTGCATGCAGGACCTTGGGGTCATCTCCACTATTTCTCTCTCCTGGTTCCTCACCCTCTTCCTGTCTGTAATGCCATTTGAGAGTGCAGTGGTAGTGGTGGACTGTTTCTTTTACGACGGCATCAAAGTCATCTTTCAATTGGCACTCTCTGTGCTGCATGCCAACATCCACCAGCTGCTGGGCTGTAAGGATGATGGGGAGGCCATGACTGTACTAGGCAGGTAAGAAAAGACCAAACATTTCCTTTTTTTAGTGGTCCTTACTGTAGTGTTTTCAGTTTCAGGCTTAGTTGTATTACCTCTCCCATTGCTGACTGACCTGTTGATAATTTTGGTACTATAATTTTTTTTTTTTTTTTTGGTTTACTGCAGGTATCTGGACAGTGTGACCAATAAAGACAGCACCCTCCCTCCTATCCCCCACCTGCACTCTTTGCTCACAGATAACGGAGAACCACATCCAGAGGTGGACATCTTCAAACTGGTCCGCAGTTCTTATGAGGTACTGAACCAGAACTATGAAGTTCCTAAACTTCTGTTCCTTGAAGTTTGGTCTGATTTTGGGTCCCTAAATTCACTCTGCATTAATAAAATCAAACTTTTGTGTGATTTGTTTTGCCTTTTATCTATTTTGTGTAGTTACTTTTTTAAGAATAGGAGTACAGCAACGTTATACTTTGTTAACTTTAATTTAATGTAAATGTCACTGATGGCCAGCTGTGTCCTCTCCGTCACAGAATTATCCTAATTGTTTTTGCGGTGAAAACATAGTACCACTGCAGTGAGGCTGACCTACGTTTCTTTCTCTTTTATCAGAAATTTGGCTCCATTCGTGCAGATGTGATTGAACAGATGCGCTTTAAACAGAGACTGAGGGTCATCCAAACCATTGAGGATACAACTAAACGCAATGTGGTAAGGACACAATCTTACAGATGCTGGAATTATGGAAATGTTTGGTATTGTGCGTATACTAAGAGGTTTTTAATTGCATTTACTAGAGTGTTGTTTCTCAGTTCTGTCATACAAATGGCAGAACAGTAAACAGGCAAGATGCCAACTTCAAAAGTTAAACGTCAAATTAAATTTGAGTTTTCAAGTAGACTGTGTAATCATTAAATTGTCTGCCCTGGATTTACACTGAACTTTATTCATTTCTAGTTTTACTTAATTTGATTTGATTATCCATGTTTCAGGTTAGAACTATTGTAACAGAGACTGACTTCAGCATCGACGAGTTGGAGGAGCTCTATGTGCTTTTCAAGGTGAGTTAAAGTCAGATACAATGAATATATGTCATAGCCTATGAGCCTTGGCGTAAGTGCTTTAAGCTGTCCTTACAACTTATGCTGCAGGCTCGTATATGCAAGCAGTTAAGATTAATTTGCCACTTTGTCAAATAGCACATTGGAAAATTATTTCACTCTTGGATAATCTGGATCATTATGAACAAACACAATGTCAGTCTCATTTAAATTTTTGTCAGTTTTCTTGCAAAAATTTCCAGAAAAGTTGGTATATTTTCCAAAATGCAGTGAAAACAGATTTCTTTCATTTCTTCATTGACCTGAACCTTTTATTTAGTTGACAAACGTACAAAGAAAATATTTTCAGAAGTTTTACTGACCAACTTAGTTGTATTTTGTAGATAGGCAAATTTGATGGCTGTAACACATTCAACAAAAGTTGGCACATAGATGTGTAGCATTGTGCTACATCACCTTTATCAGAATACTGTTAATTCCAGGGGGAATTGCATTAAAAAAAAAACTCTTTTAAATAATTTTGGAATTAAGGATATTAATTGTTGTAGTGTTGCAATTGGAAATCTTGTCCATTCTTGTTTGATATAGCACTTCAGCTTCTCAACAGTCTGTGGTCCATTGTAATGACTCGCCTCTTCATGATGCGCCAAATACTTTCAATAGGAGATAGAGTTGAACTGGCTGCAGGTCAGTCAGACACACTCACTCTGTGTCCTTGAAGCCATGTTGTTGCAGTCTGTGGCTTGGTATTGTCCTGCTGCTAGAAGCATGGATGTCACCCTGGTGGCAGCATATGCCTCTAAAATCCTCATATATGCCTCTGAGTCAATGCTACCTTCACATACTGTACATGCAATTCATCCATGCCATGGGCACTGACGCACCCTTGTATCATCACAAATGCTGGCTTTTGCATCTTTTTTTGATAATAATCTGCATGATTGTTTTCACCTTTAGTGTGGACGTTCATTTTTTTCCAAAAACAAACTGAAGTGGGGACTCATCTAACCACAGCACATGGTTCTACAGTGTTTCAGTCCATCTGAGATGAGCTCTGGGTGAACTATTACCCGTTCTTTTTTGCAAAGACTGAGCCTTTGTTGGATGCTACTTTTATACCCAATCATTTTACATCTCCTGCTCCCAGTGAGCCTGCTTAATTGGCGTCCTCCAAACTGGTGTTACTTGAATATTCTGTGCACTTTTTAATGTTATTTTAACTCTGCCCTAACTTTTGTTGAGTGCCATCAAATTTTAAGTTTACTTTTATTTACAAAATACTATTAAGTTGACCAGTAAAACTATTGAAAATTGATTTTTTTGTACTTTTGTCAGTTAAATAAAGGTTCATATCAATTAACATATCAAAGATTTTGCATTGCATTTTGTAAAATATCACAACGTTTCTGGAAATGGGATTTTTATTAATTATTTACAGCTTACATGCCCTCTTCATTTTCTTTAGGCAGAGCATCTGACCAGCTGTTATTGGGGTGGCAGTAGCAACCCCATAGAGCGTCATGACCCCAGCCTGCCATATTTGGAGCAGTACCGCATTGACGTGGAGCAGTTTAAGGGCCTATTCAACCTACTATTCCCCTGGGCCAATGGAGCTCATTCAGACCCACTGGCTGTACGTGTCTTCCGTCTTCTTGACCAAAATGCTGATGCCCTCATCAACTTTCGAGAGTTCATCACTGGCTTGGGTAGGTAGAGGAAATTCGTGTAAATACTCTTTTTTATAAATAGATTCATGATTCAGATAACAGCTTGCAATAACTGGTGATGCTCGTTTGACAAATGGATGCTTTTTGCTGTGTTGATTGAAATGTGATTTGGAAGTAGTTACAGCTTTCTAAAGCGTTTGGATGTTTGTAGGTGTTCTCTGTCACGGGGACCTCACTGAGAAGCTGAAACTCCTTTACAAGATGCATGTCTTGCCTGGTGAGTGTGCTTTTGTGTTCAGTGGTCTGATCTTAGAAATTCATTTTCTGAGAACTATGGAACATTATTTCATACTAGTAGAGCAGAATTATTAGCTGTACAGAGTGCTTCATTGTGTTATTTACTTTCTGAGGACTCTCCCTAAGAGACCCCCTGTTGATATAAATTATAACCTGAAAGTTTTCAACTTAATGCAAACTTTTTGCAAAAAAATTTAAGCTTGTGTTTGTTAACCCATAGGATGTTACCCAGTTAAATTTTGAGTCTTAAATTCTTTTTCCCAGAAATGACTCATGAACAAGAAGAACCAGACTCTGCATTTGAAGCCACTCAGTACTTCTTTGAAGACATCACTCCAGAAACATCCATCGGTAAGATTCTTTATGTTGGAATTAAATTTATGTTGCTTTTGCCTGAGGAATTACGGTAGAGAAATGTTAGAATCTGTAATGGCGATGACTTGAGATTGTTATCGTGATGTTTACATGAGTGAAACCTGTTTCTGTGGTTATGTGCTTATCATGTGATTTGGCGGTGAACGTGTGGTCGTATTTACCTTGAAACCGCTGATGTTGTGCACACTGACAGTGATGAAAGCACAAGTGTGTGCAAGTTAAAGTGTGTGTATGGGGGGTGTTTTCCTGTGTTAAATATGTTATTAAAGCTCATCCCTTTAAAAAAAAGTTGCTAAAAACTATTTGTCCGTATGATTATGCAGGTACAGTTGATCAAATACGTTGTCAAATGACATTGTGATTACTTTGTAGTGCATATGCTGGTCTGCAGCATAAGCTGATGCTACTCTGCACTTGGTGCTGCATGTAACCGTTGAATCATTCACTAATAATCTTAATTGGTCTTTTTCTATAAACATTTAATTTCTAATCAGACAAACATTTGACTTCAACCACACTTTTTTTCCACAGGCCATGACTCAAAATGCAGAAATGAGAAGGATGATGGCTTTGTCAGAGTTACATTCAAAAATGAGAAAGGTAAGCAGCATAGTTTTGTTTTTTTACATAAAAGACTTGATATATTTGAAGAGTTCCAGTCAGGATTCAAAGTTCATCATAGTATAGAAACAGCATTAGTGAAGGTTACTAATGATCTTCTTATGGCTTCAGACAGTCGACTAGTTTCTGTGCTTCTTCTTCCAGACCTCAGTGCAGCATTCAATACAGTCGACCACAACATCTTACTACAGAGGCTAGAATACTCTGTTGGTTTTGAAGGGAATGCAATACACTAGTTTGAATCTTATCTGACAGATTCCAATTTGTGTATGTAAACGAGGAGTCTTCCTCACACAAAAGTTAGTCATGGAGTCCCACAGGGTTCTGTGCTGAGACCAGTACTCTTTATGTTATACGTGCTTCCCGTAGGCAATATTATTAGAAGTCATTGCATACATTTTCATTGCTATGCAGATGATACCAGGTATATTTATCCATAAAGCCAGATGACAGAAGTCAATTAGTGAAACTACAGGCATGTCTTGAAGACACAAAGACCTGGAATTTTCTGCTTTTAAATTCAGACAAAACTGAGGTTATTGTAAGGTAAAGCCCGTTGGGCTTTTTACACCCGAGCCTACAAGGCTCATCGGGCTGGAGCTTATCCCCGGTTTCTGTAGCGTGAAGCGACTTAGAGAGTTAGACTCCTCCTGGATGGAATGCTAGTCCATTGTAGGTTACCTCCCCCGTATTTACTGGTACCCATTTTTACTGCTGGGTGGACAGAGGCACACTTGCAGTTGGGACCTTGCCTAGGGGTCTTGGCGCAGTGGAGATCTGGCTGGGATTCGAACTCACAACCTCTCGATCATGAGCCCGGCACCTTAACCACCTTAACCATTACACCACCGCCCCTGCTTTGAGGTTATTGTATTTGGCCCTAAAAACCTCAGAAATACACTTACTTTGGGCGGCATTACTGTGGCCTCCAGTGACACTGTGAGGAATCTTGGGAGTCATTTTGACCAGGATATGTCTTTTAATGCTCACATTAAACAAATATGTAGGACTTCCTTTTTCACCTCCGCAATATCACCAAAATTAGAAACATCCTGTCTCAGAGTGTTGCTGAAAAACTAATAGTATCATATTACCTCGATAGAGTACTTCACTCTCAGAGTGCAGGCCTACTTGTGGTTCCTGAAGTTTTTAAATGTAGAATGGGAGGCAGAGCCTTCAGCTATCAGGCCCCTCTCCCGTGGAACCAACCCCACAGTTTGTATTCAGGAGGCAGACGCCCTCTATACATTTAAGATTAGGCTTAAAACTTCTCTTTTTGATAAAGTTTATAGTTAGGGCTTAGTTATTCTCCAATAGGTTTAGGCTACTGGGGGGCTTCTTATGGGCATTTCTTCTTCATCCACCTCTTTTCACTCCCCATGTATTTATTTGCTACTCCCATAGTCTGTCTCTCTTTGCTTTCCTTTCTCTCTTCTCTTTCTCCTCACCTCCAGCTGGTCAAGGCAGATGGCTGCCCCTCCCTGAGTCTAGTTCTACCAGAGGTCTCTTACTGTTAAAAGGGAGTTCTTCCTTCCCACAGTTGCCAAGTGCTTGCTGATTGTTGGCATTTTCTCTCTAATACTGTAGGGTCTTTACCTTACAGTGTAAAGTGCCTTGAGGTGACTTGTTTTGAATTGGTGCTATATAAATAAGATTGAATTAATATATTCTAATGTGACAAACTATAGTAATTTTTGCTAAAGATGAAACCCCATTTCCAAAAGCATTGGGTCGCTGTGTAAAATAAAAATAACACAATGCAATGATTCACTAACTTCAAACCATTATTTTATTCACTGGTAACTCAGGATTTTCAAAACCTAGATTGTAATTTGAGTTCTTTGTTCATTTTACAGTCAAGAAACTGAATACTCCTGATTACCGCCATTACCTGAAATTGTGGAACCAGGAGCCAAAACCTAAACGAGAAAATACAAAAGATCTACCAAAACTGAATCAGGTAAGACTTTACTTGCTGCACAAAGTACTCAATGGCATGAAAACAGAGCCATCAGTGACCTTTTTATGTTTCTGTCCTGCAGAGCCAGTTTATCGAGCTTTGCAAGACCCTCTACAGCATGTTCAGTGAGGATGTTGCAGAGCAAGAGCTCTATCACGCCACAGCAACAGTAACCAGTCTGCTGCTGGAAATGGGAGAGGTGGGAAAGCTCTTTTCCTCCTCTTTCAGAAAGGACCAAAACCAGGAGGGGAAATCGGAGCCAAGCATGTGTATGAAAGATGTGTCAGATACCAAAAGCACCCAGGAAGTTCAGGATCTGAGGGACGTTTTTGTCCCTGCAGATCTTGAGAATAAGCCGAGCCCCTGTGAAGAGGGAAAAGGGGAAGAAGGGAGCGAGCAGCTACCCCCTATGCAAGACATCAAGTTGGAGGACTCGTCTCCTAAAGACACCGGCACTTCCTCTGCTATGCTCATCTCGGATGATGAAACCAAAGATGACACTTCAATGTCATCTTACTCGGTGCTTAGTGCGGGCTCCCATGAGCTAGATGAGAAGCTGCAGTGTGAGGACATTGCAGACGACACAGTGCTGGTGCGCAGTGATAGCGGCTCCAATGGTGAGAGAAGCAACCGGCCTCTTGGCAGGGGGCCGCACGACAGAGGGCTGCCTCACAGCACAAGCATCGATAAAGACTGGGCCATTACATTCGAGCAGTTCCTGGCCTCTGTCCTCACTGAGCAGGCTCTTGTGCGTTATTTTGAGAAGCCAGTGGACATGGCAGCTCGCATAACCAACGCCAAGAATGTGCGGAAAGTTGGGCGTCCCCTTCTGTCAACAAGTGACTATGAAATCTCGCTGTCTGGGTGACATTTCACTAAAGGACTGTTCTAAAAGGAAAACTAGATTATAAGTCAGTAGTGTTTGTAAGAATGAAGGTAAATATGAATGTGTGTATGATAGATGAATGAATGTGACTAACTTCTCTTAGCAATGTATTTTAAAATAAAGACTTTCACAACAATCACTAGATTCTGTCCAGTTAAGAAGGAGCAGAAGCTGAATATTATGTTTTGCTCAGATGAAATCAATGTGTACATGTCGTAGCTGTACTTTATGAAATATGCATAGGTGTTAATATTGTAATCTCTAGTATTCTTAAGCTATATAGATGTAAATGTCAGTACAGTTCCAAACTAGGATATTGATGGTCTACAGTACCCACATTGCATACGATCACCTAACGTTATATCTGAGCAAACTGTTGCTTCCTTACTTTACGATTCCATTTGCTGCTAATCAAGACATTTCTTTTTTCTCAGTGGATAAAAATATGAAAATAAACAAAGCTATGAAAATTCACATCAGAGAATTTTCATGCGTTTCTGTGAAAACTCTTTTCAGCACCACAGAGATTGAACAGTGTGTCACTTTTGCAAATTTTGTACTCATATATGTGATTTCCTTGATGTTCACTTTCATTCAATAAGGTCCCTTCCTCAGTTATAAGTAGTAGCAAACAACCTGCTGCTTAATAAGGGGAAAAGGAAAAAGAATCCACATCCACAGTTTTTTTTGTTTTGTTTTGTTTTGTTTTTTTGACTGAGAAGAAACCCACTCATGCCGCTACAGTTACTATGGATGAAAATTATGGTTGGTGGTTCAGGAACTCAAAGGAAGATGTGAGTTTAAAGATAGCTACACTAAAATGCTGTGAAGAGCCTGCACTTTCTTTGTTTTACAGCAAGATGTGATCCACTAAGATGTATTTGCTTGCCTGCACCCTAGCTGTTGTCTGCACTCCAAACTTAATTTTTTAAAAACATTTTTACCTTTTTTGCACTGTAAATTTTTATATTGTTTTTTTTTTAAGTTGTTTTTATGTGAATACTTTAAGTTGTAAATGCTCAGTGTTTAGTTTATTACATTGGATTCTGGTGCATTGTACATCACTTTGTCTTATTAAAAATACAGTTTGACTGATTTAATGCTGCACATTAAAATGCCTCCTGTCTTTTTTTTGTTTTTTTTCACTGACGACATAAAGGTTCAAAAACAAGGGGTAATGCTGCCATCTGGTGGAAGATTGTTTTAGCCCAGCAATCTCCATTTGCTTAGGAGGTTTCCTGAAGTTAGAGGAAAAAGGGGGGGGCTAACTACTATTTTTTTTTGTGAAAGATGGCTTTGTCCTTCTAAATGCATCACTGTTAATGTATGACTATGCTATTTTAAACATTAAATTAAGTGAAAGCTATTGGTTTAATTAGGAACTGAATAACAATGCATTCATAAGTTTTGATAGCTGGATTCCTCCTCATGTACCTTAGAGTTTTGGTCCACTGCCTTCCATTTCCTGACTTACACTTTGCAAACTGTAAACAAAGGATGTCAGAAATAATTGTACAACTCAATAAAATGAAATATATTTATTGTTTTAACCAAACTGTATTTTGTTAGCTTCACCGACTGCCTATAAACCTTGTGCTTGAATGCAGCTGCTATATTATGGGGTGGCTACATCTCCTGATGTGTGTTTACAGAGGCAGGAGTTCTGTGCATGTTGAAATCATTATAGTTCACTTAATTTTCAGCCAGTTTTTCAAGTGGTTTTGTTTTTATTTCTAATTGAATTTTCTGGTTTCCCATGAGCCCCTTGACTGGTCAGTGGGCAGAGGCGTGTGGTAAATACTTCACTGAATGTTGAGATATATATATATATATATATCATCTAAAATAATATGCAGTGCTGTTTAATGGTGGGAGTATGTTATTTTGAGTAGGGATTTATTTTAGCATTTATTAATCCTCTCTTCCGAGGTCCACTTCCACTGGCTGTTGGTGGTGTTTTCATGAAGCATGCACATGTGGCACACCCAAAACTGTGTGACCACTTTTGTGTATTTTTCTGTGCTGTATGTAAATTTTCAGTGACTACAATGGCCTATTGTCATCCTAGGAAAAAAATAATATTTAAGAAAATGTTATTGTAAACATGGATTGTACAGGAGGAAAGTAAATGGAGTAGTACCACAGGCGGAACCATTGACACCAGGACAGTTGCACCCCAGTTGTTTTATGGGTGGGACTTCCTCCCATTCCTCAGAAGCAATTTGGAAGGTGAACCAAGTGTGTGTGTCTCTGCATTGCTCCTCAACTTCTCCTGTGTTTGCAGGTTAGTACCTTGATTAAAACAGCTATTACCTGTTGTTTAGAGACAAAGTTTAATCTGTACACAATGTTGTAAGATGTTAAGACTTTATTGGTAGCATCATGAGTGAAAGTTTGGGGAACCTGCTGCAGCCTCATGGGGGTGGTCAGTCTGCACAAGGTGGAAGGCTACACCATGCTAATTTCGCAGCATCATGGGTTTTGGGGCCCAGAGTTATGTCTTGCAGGGATGTTCCTGAAGATTGTTTATTTTTCATGATGACTATGTGAACTCCCACACACACTTTACTGTTGATATGGAACTGTTTCAGGCTGTTGA
>VUQH01085361.1:0-10924 GCA_015106775.1 Etroplus canarensis
AAGAGGAAGACCACAGAGAAGGTTCATGGATGTAGTGAAGGAGGACATGCAGAGGGTTGGTGTGAGGGAAGAGGATGCAAAGGATATGGTGAGATGGAGGCAGATGATCCGCTGTGAAAGAAGAAGAAGCGATGATTTACACCAGATGCCCTTCCTGGCATAACCCTCCATGATGAGAGGGGCTTGTGTTCCCACCTGGAATTGCACCAGGGACCTTTCACTTCTAAGGCGAATGTGTAAACCACTACCCTATGGAGACACTAGGCTTCTGATACTGAATAATTGACAAAAAAACTTTGAATCTGCAACAATACTGCATCTTGGGGTAACTTGTGGAACTTTTTTCTGATACTCTGCAAGTACAAAACAAACAAACAAACAAATATCAGCAATGTCTTTATGAACAACATCCAGCATTGTTTTGATATATCAAATGATCATCTTTAAATGAACTTTAAAAGTGGATACAAGATACATTTATGCATTTCAGTGGTCCTCTTAATTCCACATTCAGGTGATAATTTATAGAAAAAATAAAGTAAAATAATTATGAAAATGTGATAGTTTTGTGATGGGGGGACATGATATGCATGTCGGAAGGACCTAGATAAACATAAATCAGAAAGAAAAATGTAAATTCAAATCCAAAATATTCATTTCATCGTCTTTCAATGTTGTATTTGTCAGTGTTCATGAAGCTAGGTTTGTTTGCACACAAATATAAAAAATAAATTAAAATGGTAAAAATATCAGAGATCATGTTTATGGTAAACACACAAATAAGTTTTACATTTGCCCACCAGAGGGTGCTACAGAACAAAATTGCCTGATCCTCGACATTGAATTAGAACATTCACCTGGCTCCACACTCTGCCCCATCACTTGTATCAAAGAGGAATCTGTAACTGCTTTATTAGATTAGATCCAATGTGAAATGGAAAGATCATCACAGATATTATTATTACAGTTTTTAATGACCTAATCCCCTTTACTGATACCTGCTGTAAATCCTTTCACATTATTTCAGCTCAGACAGCACTACATTCTCTGAGTAAATGACATTTAAATGTTTTAAAGTCAGACCCAGAATACTTTATTAAACCCAGGGAGGAAATTACTCATTTTATATGTGCATCAGTCCTCTTCCTGTCTCTTTCTTTCTTCATCTTTTGAAAATAAAAAACTGAATCCTTCATTCTGTTCTGTATGAGATGTTTTGTTAACTATTTTCTTCTGTTCAAAGACTGAATACATTTGAACGCTTATATGAATCTGAGTTTTTTGGGGTTTTTTTGAGCCAACACTGAACAAAACACAAGCAGAGATGCTGGATTATTATATTTAGGTGTCACATTTAGGTGTCGCATTTTTTCATAAATGAATATTGAAACACATGAGCCTTTTTTGAGGCTTGAATATTTATTTAAGTTAACATTTTTGTTAAGTATTTTATTCAAGAAAGATATGTGTCAAGAAAATAATATCGGCATCAAAAATATATGGAAAGGTGGAAGAAGTTCATGGAAGAATGGTGGAAGGTTTCTATTTATTTAATTTAAAAAATGTTCATTCATTCATTCATTCATTCATCTTCTACCAGGTCAGGCTCTGGATCCTCTGGGTGCTCCGAATTTCCTAAAGACATGATTATCCCAAAAATCATTTCAGCAGTTTTTGTTTGCTTGTTTGTTTTTGGTTCTGTAATGTCAACAGAGAAATGATCGAGGCTGCCCTCTTCTGTGCTGAGCAATTCTATCTTTTTTCTAATTCTCTGCAACAAAGATGAGCTACAGCACTCCACCTCATTTTTTAATCACTGAATGCAAGTGTTTCATTCAGTCCCATTGCCACAGGTGCATAAAATCAAGCACCTACCCATGCAGTCTGCCTTTTTACAGAACAGGGTTGCTGAGTGCTGAGGTGCATAATTTGTAAAAGTAGCCAATGCTCAGCCGAGTCAATAACTGAAGAGTTCCTAACCGCCTCTGGCATTAACATCAGCACAAAAACTGTGCTTTGAGAGCTCCATGCTGTGGATTTCTGTGGCTGATCTATTGCATTCAAGCCTTACATCACCAAGCACAATGCCAGATGACGTAGTGTAAAGGACGCCACCACTGGATTTTGGAGCAGTGGAAATGTGCTGTGTAGTGATGAATCTTCTCTGTCTGGCAGTCTGATGGATGAGTCTGGGTTTGGTGAACCTGCCTGACTAAAACTGTGCCAACTGTAAAGTTTGGTGGAGGGATAATGCTGTGTGGTTGTTTTTCTGGGGTTGGCCTGGCTCCCTAAGTCCCACAGATCACCAAGACATTTTTGAAAATTCCATGCTTTCAACTTAGTAGGAACAGTTTGGGGAAGATCCTTTTCTATTTCAGCATGACTGTGCCCCAATGCACAAAGCAAGGTCCATAAAGGCATGGCTGGATGAGTGGGGTCTACAAGAACTTGACTGGCCCACACAGAGCCCTGACCTCAACCTCATGCAACTCCTTTGGGATGAAATAGAATGGAGATTGTCCAACATCAGTATCTGTACCCAAAAATGTTCTTCCAGATGAATGACCAAAATTCCCACAGACACATCTATTGATTTAGAATGGGGTGTCATAAAAGCTCTTGCAGGTGTAATATGTAGGTAGTCCAATACTTTTGTCCATATAGCGTAGCAAAATCACCATAAAGTAGAGCTGCTGTAACCACACTACTGTGATGTGATATCATACATTTCTGTTAAAGTAAAAATATGACTACATAAAATAACAGGACTTACATAGGGAGTTGGCAAAACACACACTGCAATTTTATAAGCATAATAAAAATACAGATAATCAAGGCTCTGAGTTCTTTTAAACTATAAACAGGGTGGCTGTGTGAATGGCTTTTACTTCTGATTTCTTCACTTGCTGTGGACATAAATCCATTCAAATTAAAGCTTAGTTTCAATTCTTTTATTCCAGTCATTGTTTCTATTTAAATACAGTGTGCTATAATACACACTCAAAAGATTTGCTTTGTGAGTGCTTTCTGTTGCTAACCCTGTCAATTAGTTAACCCACACACTGGTATGAACAGTTCAGCACGCTCTGTGCTTTTGAATGCAGTGAGAATGTGTTTTATTTTTGGAACTCTTTTTTTTTTTTTTAAACTGACCTGGGTGGATTCTTTAGATGCTTTTGACATGTACACACCTACCTTGACTCTAGTTAGTCTGGTATATAGCCAGTCGGAGACAACACAAACAGCAGCAAATCCACTGACAGACTGATTGCGAGTTACACAGCTAAGGTGCTGCCCTATTATTAAAAATCTGTTTTTATGCTGTCAGTGTTAATAATGTTGTTGTGGAATGAAAGTCAAAGGATTACTCTAAGCCTCGGTGTTCTCTTGTAGAAAATGAAAGCTCAGATTCTGCTCCTGCTCCTCGTTCTGGTGGTGGGACTTAAAGCGATGCCCACTGATCCCCATGAGGACACTGAAGGTAAGAGCTGTGTGTGTGAGTCTGTATGATACGCTCCTGTACAACCTGAGCAGCCCTAACTAAAAACTCCATGGGTTTATTTCTGATGGCTTCAATCTTAGTCATTCCAGAAGATGTAGCCCTACAAGAAATAATGAGGGGTGAAATCACTGTGAGGCGGTTTACACCAGAAAAACCTGAAGGGATCCCGAGCAACAAAGGTCGGAAAGGTCAAACTTTGTGTTACTTCACGTGTGTGTACAGTATTTAACACGTTTCTCACTTTCACCCATTGTGGTTTTTCCTATACCTAAAAAAATCATGTAGGCCCTCATGTTACATTAGAATTCTGTTAAGACACATTTAGACCTAGTATGAAATAGATATATTGCTCTGCAGATTGCTTGTTAGCATTTAAAGATTTGGACAATATGGCCATAAACCTTACGTTAAAAACAAAAAAATGTAAATGCAGCACCTGATTGTTGTACCTCAGCAAAATTTGAAAATACTGACAAGTGCAAAATCAATGGAAAAAACGCACATTGTGTCTCGGTTAGATGTTGGGCCACCACAAGTCTATACAACATATTCCCACACCAGATGTTTTGATGATGGTGTTGTTCCAAAATTCTCTGGTTCTGTTTGGTGGGGATCTGATGAATGCAAAGGCACATCATTTTCTTCCTCGGCAAACCATTCAGGATATTGTCATCCTGAAAGAGACCGCTCCATCAGCACAGAAATGATTCATCTTAGGATAAATGCACCTTCAACTCCCATATTTTCCCCAAGGGGTCACCACAGCAGATTAACTCCCATCAATAATTTGGTAGAGGTTTTATATCAGATGTGCTTTCTTTCCAGAGCAGAAAAAACCTTTCTGAGAGTGTGTTGTGCTGTGGTTACATGTTGCAGTAATGCTGTTTGTGACTTCATGTTCTTTTTCACTTGCAGAAAAACCTGATGGTCCATGAGAGACGAGAGAGCTTTTGAAAACATTCCTCTACATGGTGCTTACGTGATCTCAGCCAAAGCCTGTAAAATGAATACAAATAGAAATCAAACACGTCATTGTAATGATAACATATTAAATTTTACATGGGAAAATAAAGTCTGAAGTGGTATTAAAAGGAAATCAGAGGGGTTTTTTTTTTTCAAACTGATATCCCTAATTTATCCTAACCCTAAATACCTAACAAAATTTATTAGACCACCTGCCATAAAACCGAGAAAGGCCATATAGCATCATGAACTGCTTAAATGAAGACTCTTTTCTTTTCAGGGAGTTCTTCATGTTTTACCGTTTTAACAGGAATGATGAATTTCAAACTGAATTCACCTTTTTTGTACCTAAGTTTGAGCCACTTCACTGAGCTGCTCTGAGAAGTGTCATTCAGTCCCTAAAACTAACTTTTCTGTTCAGGAATGCAAGGAAATAACTATAATTTGACATCTTAATCAAGAATTAATAATGTGCTTTACTACGTTTTCTTTTTTTGTAAAGCAGTAAATTTGAAAATTCATGGATAATAATAAAAATTATATTTTAGCACTAAACGTACCATTTAGATGAGGAGAACTTCTGCTTATTGATGTATTAACCATTACAGAAACATTAAAAAAAATTTTTGTAATTACCAATGCTGTTAATTTAGGGCAGCTGTGGCATAAACCATAGGGTGGTGGTCTCATAAATTCTCTGTAGTTTAGAATGTATGCTTATGGAAAATTGTAGGGTACAATGTGACTAAGCTGTTCACACTTTTCTGCTTTGTTGCTGGGGGGGCATACATGTTACTTTACAGAAGACATTCAGTAAGTCTCAAGCCACTCCTATTTTCTTTATATTACGCCAGGGAAAAGGGAAATAGGTGCAATGTTGTATTGAAAAATGTGCAAATATGAACAGAAATAAACCACATAAGGAAAAAACTGAGTTTGTACAGTTCTAACGGCTTGAGAGTCAGTATTTGGTACGATGACCTTCAATCTTCAACACAATCTGTAACTCCTTCAACAATAGTTCTCCAGGCTTCTTGAAGGACATTCCAAAGCTCTTCTTTGAATGTTGGCTGCCTTCTGTTCTGTTCTCTGTCAACATGAGCCCACTGCTTCAGTAACTTTGCGGTCCAGGCTCTGGGGAGGCCAATTCATGACTGATAGTGTACCATTGTGTGTTTTTCTGCATTATGCTGCATTGGCGGTGTGTTTGGGATCATTGTCATGCTGAAGTGAAGCTGTGGCCAATCAGACTCCATAGTGGATCGAAATCTGACCGAACTTTTCTACATTCACAATTCCACCCATTTTGACAAGATCTCTAAGACCGCTGGCTGAAATGTAGGCCCAAACCATGACAGTGCCTCCACCGTGTTTTACAGATGATCTGTAGACACTCAGTGTTGTAGCTCTTTCCTGACCTCCTCTCTATATCGTCTTCTTCCCCATTAGGGGTCACCACAGCGGATCATGGATTATGAATCTGCATTTGAATTTGACAAATTTTACACTGGATGCCCTTACCTGAGGCCTTTTCCCCCATTTTCCGGGCTTGGGACCGGCACTAGGAGTACACTTGCGGGTGGCCCCTGTGGCTGGGTTAACCCTCTCTCTACATATTGTCAATAATTGAAACCATAATTTTAAAAATTGGATTAATAAGACCTGTTGCCACTAACTTTCAGTCCCAGCATACCTCAGCCTTTTCTCACTGTTTTCTTTCCTTAGGAGTGGTGTCCACTCCTGTGTGTCCAGGTCCTGTGCCATGTCTTTGCTGGATTTTCTTTTCAACTTCTTAAGTACATGACTATCAGACACTGTCCAGAAACAAAAAACAAAAAAAAATAACCCTTTCCAAAGAAAAACTTTGAAAGACCTTCAGAAACTCTAGAGATCTATTGCTGAAGACCACCTTAATAATTACAAGACAGTCTGGCTCCTTGGTAAAAAAAAAAAAATATACAGAAATGAGTGGTGGATTAAGACTTTTGCACAGTACTGCATCTACTGCATATAAATACACTAATACAGACAATTTTCAGATGAAAAAAGAGCTACTGCATTTTAATAACCAAGCAAATCTATAGAAGCAAAACAACAGACATAAACTTGCATGATACCTGTATTACTTTCGTGTGTCAGTTTAGTTGTTCTAACATTAAAAATCTCTGTAATCAATGTATTTGTGCAGGTTTGATTAAATGGACTGGTACTTATTCAGTGCTTTTCACTACGGGCCTCATTCACCCATTCCCACACACAGTGTGAATGGGTGACAATGTTTTAAACAAACAAACAAACAACTTTATTTGTCCCCAGATGGAGAAATTCAAATCAAATCATCGACACTCTTACAGATTGAATACACACACACACACACACACACTTTATACATGCAGTATGCAGTGAGGAAGGTCGGTGAATAAAGCTGCCATTTTGCAGGCGCCAGTGAGCAACATGGGGGGGTTCAGTGCCTTGCTCAAGGGTGAGCTGGGAGTGAACTGGGATATCTCTGGTCCACACACATATGGGTCCAGGGCGAGGTCCTGGATGGCCACCGGGTCCAGGTCCGGCGGCCATTCAGCAACCCTCCAGCCCCCAAACGAGTCCTCTGACGCACTGGGCCATTGCCTCTGTGCACACTTAAACGCTCACGCACACATTCACACTCTGATGGACGCATCAGGAGCAAGCTGGGGTTCAGTGTCTTGCCCAAGGACGCTTCAGCATGTAGACCGGGGAAGCCAGGGATCGAACTGCCGACCTTCCTGTTGGAAGGCAACCCGCTCTCCTCCTGAGCCACAGCCGCCCCTTATTATACTTATCATTATTGCTGTTGTTATTATAAGTAAACCGAGGGTTTGAAACAGTTAGGATCCTGCTCTATAAATACCAGTATTGCACAACATCAGTTTGTATCATCTTACTGCTCTGAACTCCTCATGCACTTTAATGTGTCTCCCTCTAGCGGCCTGATCGTGTAAGTGCCGCTGAAGCGCTCGCACAGACTGTGACTTGGTGTGCCCCGGCGGGGCGGACCGTCACCTTAAATATGACAGTTTCCAGGGGAGAACACCCAGTAAAGCTCCAGTTGCCGCAAGTTGCTGCGCGACAGCGTTGCGCAGAAGCGTCCTTTCCGCCAGTCTAAAGAAAGTTGTGGGTCCGCCGGCTGCCATGTGAACCCAAGCCGGAACGCCAGCCGTCACTGTAGCCCGCTTCACGGTAAGCGACACCCACTTTCTCCGGTGCCGTCCATTACCGAACCACAGCACGTCGGCTTTTTCTCCACCCTCGCTTAAAACTGAGCCCGAGCGGACAGCGGAGGTCTAGCCGGTGAACGGGGAGTCTCAGCGGGGAGAAACATGCGCTCCGTAGCCGGACTGGTTGCCATTGTGGCGGCGGCAAGTGTCCACCTCTACCTGCTGTCCACGCACCTTCCCCCGGGACCCCAGCAGCAGCAGCAGCAGCAGCAGCAGCCGGGCCCCGAGGGGGAGCGCGAAGGGGACCGGGAGGCCAGGTAACAAGTTCACCTGCGGAGTCCAAACATGAGGGAACGTATTATTAGAACCAAAGTTTGAAAGATTAGTCAGATTTAGATGCTTTAAGTCGCTGTAAGTGCTCTTTATTTTCAGTAACATCTGCACTCAGGTTTTAGTAATTTTACACTGACTCAGGTATTTCTGTGTGGCTTTTTCTGCCTTTCCCCCCCATTACAGCAACATGGACATCCCAACTTACTGACCCAAGTTATATCATATATCTTATGTTCTACATACACATAAAAGGCATTGAGCCAGTACTCTTTATAAGCAGGAAGACTTGGCTGGGAGCAGGTTGTGGCTTTGGTTCTAAGTAGCTCAGTAAGAGATTTCTTTGTAATTATTTTAGTCATGGAGCAGGAGGTGAGAGAAAATAGTCCCTGAAGTGCAGATCATTCCGTGGGGATTCCCTGACACACACACACACACACACACACACACACACACACACACAGATTGGACACCACTGGACTACTGACCTATACCCAGTTTTTACCTTCCCTTAGTTGATCTGAAAATTTAAACATGAACTCACCTAAAGATATTTATGGTTATTATTATACATGTGCCGTGAATAAAAGATTCCCAGGTATGATTTTTGGTGCTTCATAATAATAATAATAATAATAATAAGCACCAAAAAACATACCTGGGAGTCTTTTATTTAAGGCACGTGTATTATAATAACCATAAATATCTTTAGGTGAAGAATTATTATTGTTATTATTATTATTATTATCATCACAAAAGTGAAATATTATCTGCTTGATATTTACATCACCTCTCCTAAGTACATATTGGACTGATCACCTCACTTCTCAGATTGATTGCGATGAAGTGTTTTATTTTCTATATGTGTGTCTGTCTGTTTGTGTGTGTGTGTGTGTGTGTGTGTGTGTGTGTGTGTGTGTGTGTGTGTGTGAGTGAGTCTTGAAATTGGTATGTTGTAATGTGCCAGACAGTCAAGTTGTGAGGTTGTCTGGGGATGATAGAATAACACAGACTAAGACTCTCTGAAGCCAAGAGCAGGATCCTTCTCTGTGTGTGTGTGTGTGTGTGTGTGTGTGTGTGCGCGCGCGTGCGTGTGCACACGCCCAGTAAAATGATATTGCTCATATTATAGTGTTACTTATAAAGTAAAAACACAGTATGAGCACACTCAGTGAGGTGGCATCCTCTATGCCCAGTCATGTTTGTACCTCTGTTTTGCACCAAAAGATGATGTGATAATAATATGACTGCACATTTATTAATCTGCTTGTGAATGGAGGAATGAACAAGGTGGTGAAGGTCGGGAATATTCTTGGAAGACTAAAGAACTGGAATTTTGCAAGAAACCTATTTGATTCAAGTATAAATTTGAAAGTTGTGCCTTTTTATTTGAGGAGCATCATCTCTTCACTCTGTAAATGTACCGTCCGCTGCTCTTTTGTATTTTTCCTTAAGGGGTCGCAACAGCAGATTATTCCGCATTGGTAATTTGGCAATGATTTTACACTGGATGCCCTTTCTGACCAGCGTTATTATAGTTTTGTATTTTTAAATTAGTTTTTATTTTTATTTCGTTTTGAGTTTGTTTTCGATTCAGTTCTGTTTCAGTGAGTTTCCAGAGTGAACTTTGTCGTTTCAGTTTAGTTTTTATTGTTTGAAATCATTTCGTTTTAGTTTAGTTTATATTACTTTCAGTGTTAGTTTTAGTTTTCTTAATTAATATACTATGGATGGTATTTGTCAGGAGAAGATTTAAGATGTTTAGATCAGAAATTACATTACAAGCACAACACTTTGTGAAGGTGGATGAGTCACAATCATGTAGATACCCTGAGTCTCAGTAAACAGATGCACCAAAGCCTCAACAGACAGACTGACTGACCAAATTTAATATAACTGATAAAGATGAAAACTAAGGACATTTCCTGTATGTTTTTATTTTAGTTTTGTCATTTTAGTTTGTTTGGATTTTTACCAAAAGCCTAGTTTTTATTTTTATTTCAGTTAACTAAAATTATTTTTCTCATGTAGTTTTTAGTTTAGGTTTAGTTAACTATAACAACCTTGTTCCTAACACAACCCTCCATGGTGAGAGGGGCTTGTGTCTCCACCTGGAATCAAACCAGAGACCTGTCGCTTGTAAGGCGAACGCGTAAACTGCTTCACTACCGGGGACACTATGTCTTCACTCTTTAGTACTGTAATATTATATCCACCCCATCCCACCACATACACAAAGAATGCCACATGCACACATTAGTGAGGTGCAACAGTAACTGATATACAAAATCACCTCACTCAAACCGGAATGCTTTTCTGATTAGGTCCACTATATAGCAGTAGAGGTGGGAATCACCAGAGACCCCACGATTTGACATTATCACTTTACTCAACTCGTGATATTATATATTTCAATTTTAAACATTTTTTATTATGCTGAGTATTGCAGTGAAATACACTGCTATATATATATATAAATTATGTCCCCAAAGGTAAACTTTGTCATTATCTGTTTTATCTAATAAGATAAAGTTTTCAGTCTGTTCCTCAATTCAGTCATTTTTATTGCTGCAAAACTGGATTGACCGACCAAAACACTGTAATTAAAAACCTGTCATAAATGGCAAAAAAACACTGTTCGTGTCACAGTCTCATCTAGCTAAACTGAATGTAAACGTGTATGGTGTACTGTACCGTTACATGTATTTTGAACAGTGCAGCTCATGCAACAAAAGTTATGCAGCCTCTTCAGCAATTGAAGAATTTGAAGAGTACGTTAGGTGGTCAGAGAAGTCAGAGATGCAAGACTGAGATGGTTTGGACGGGATAGGGGACATATTGGACAAAGGATGTTGAAGTGGAGCTGCCAGGCAGGAGGAGAAGAGGAAGACCACAGAGAAGGTTGATGGATGTAGTGTAGGAGGACATGCAG
>VUQH01085362.1:0-13979 GCA_015106775.1 Etroplus canarensis
TGCAGAGGGTTGGTGTGAGGGAAGAGGATGCAAGGGATAAGGTGAGATGGAGGCAGATGATCTGCTGTGGCGACCCCTAACGGGAGCAGCCGAAAGAAGAAGAAGAAGAAGAAGAAGAAGACAATAAACATACTGGCAAAAAAATCTTGTAATACCACGGTCGGTACATGTTGCCTTTATCTTGGACCAATGTGTTGTGAGTGATAGAAAGATTCACAACACTGCATGTATAGGCCATACCAGTCAGTGTCCAAAGTAGGCTGTGGGGGAGGGTGGACTACAAACAGACAGTTGTATTAAGAAACAAAATGTAGTGTTCTTTTATCACTTCAATTATTTTGGGGGAGGGCATTGACCCACTCAGAAAATCACACATTTACAATGATTGTTTTCACCTCTTTGACCGTTCCAAACTGTTTCTTTTATGTGTGTCTGGGATTTTCCACTCTATGCCCAATGTTTGAAAAAAAAAAGAAAAAACCCTTTCTTTTGAAGAATAAGTGGAGGGAGACAAATAACAAGAGAAGAAAACCTCAAACTCTGAGCAAAATTAAACTTGGTGAAACATTTTGGCGACCAACATGAGTGGGAGCTTGAGTGAATACAGGAGAGACGAATTGAGTAAGATACTGGGTTGCATAAAAATATTGTTTACAACTTGTCAAGACTGTTCATAATGGGCCATAGAATGAAAGGCTTGCAAAGCTGAACAGTGTATGGGATTGCAAGATAGGATAGAAAAAAATAGAAATGTAATAAAATACTCATTACTCATTCACTCCCCCCACTTTTTAAAAATGAGAAGTACCACCAGCAAAGGTCATTTAAGGGCTGAAATAGTCATAATCAATGACACAATATGATATTAAAATCTTCTTACTCATGGGTACACTTTTTCTGTGAAACACTGATCGAGAAGGCCTATTATGATGTGTCACAAATGAGTGTCCAGACTAGTGAAGTGTGCAGTACACCTGAAAGGTGGCAGTTTCGATCCATTCAGTGGTGTAAGGCAGCCAAGTGAGCAAGCTATTGAAAGCAGTGTGGGATTAGGGAAAATCCATTGTTATAATTTTCCAGTGAGTCTGCTGAAGGATGTCATCTGTGCTCCTGTGACCTGCAAAATAAGCAATAACACATATAGCTTTTAAATACCTTTGATCCACCAAAAGAAAAACTAAAAGTCCTTATGCTTGTATACCTATAATAACCCACAAATGAACAGATTACATCCATATGTATTTCCATTCCTGAGTTATGGTGTTAAATAATAATGTTAAATAATAGATCATCCTTAAGATTAAGTGAATATTTTTGCCAAATTTAAAGAAGTTAATGTACATAAGTACATTTTTTTTGCAAATAGATACAGTAAAAGGACACCAATATTTGGCTACACCTCTTAATCATTAAATTCAGGTGTTGCATTCAGTCCCATTGTCACAGGTGTGTAAAATCAAGCACCTAGCCATTCATTCTTCATTTACAAATATTGGTATCTCTAAAGACCTTTGATTGTGATACTGTAATATGATTCCACTGCTGCAACAAGTCAGGGAGTCACTTTCTTCCCTTCTAGATATTCCACAAACTACTGTAAGTGTATTGCAAGGTGAAAGCATATAGGAATCATGGCAACTCAGCCACAAAATGGGAAACTACGTTACAGAGGGGGTGGGGGTGGGGGGGGTGCTTACTGCTGAAAGGCATAGTGCAGAAAAGTTGCCAGTTCTCTGCAGACTCAGTAACCACAGAGTTCCAGACTTCCTGTGGCATTAACATCAGCATGAAAAATGTGCACCAGGAGCTTCATGGTATGGATTTCCATGGCTGAGCAGTTGCATGCAAGTCTTACATTATCAAGCATAATGCCAAGCAGTGGATGGAGTGGTGTAAAGCATAGCACCACTGGACTCTCACCACTGGACCCTCTTGACCAACATCAGCATTTGACAACACAGATGCTGTTCTAGATGAATGGACAAAAACTTCCACAGACACACTCCAAAAACTCTCAAGGTACTCTGGCTTCCTCCTACAGTCCAAAGACATGTAGGGGTTAGGTCTTTGTTAGCCGTGCAATAGGCTGGCGTCCCTGCCTGGGCCGACTGGATTTATCCAATGCCTCTCACCCTATAGGATAGGCTCTAGCGCATGCATGCAAGCGTGTGTGTGAAACTATACTAAACTAAACATACAGATGACAACTTGAAAACAATATAAAAAGAGACATTTCAGGAAGATCAATAGAAGTTTTTGTCTTATGGAGAGATGTTACAAGAACAGCGTAAACTGAAGTAGGAGTAGAAGAATTACAATATAAATTTCTATTAAGTCAAGAATGACAAAGAAGCAGAAAAACAAATCCCATTATACAACCCAAAACTGATAAATCTACAATCTAATGTGATTACACAGGCCCACTCAGGACTTTAACAAAATCCAGTGATATTTGCAACTTCTTTACACCAAAGACTTCATAAATAATTTGCATAACAAAAAGAGATTGACTTAATTGGGTGGAGAACTTTGTTTTAGTTTGAGGTCACTTGCTTTTCTTGCTTCACAGTTTAATGTTTTCACAATGGCTCTGTCCATTTTCTATACTTAGGAGCTCATAATAAAGCTAAACTTAGACACACACTGTTGGTTGTCTTAGAGCAAATCAGTGTTCTTTAAAAGCCATCAAAATGCCAGCTGAGAGTTGATAATCCCCAATTATCCCCTGGATATGAATAAAATCTTTCCATCAAACAAAGCATAGAGGATGAATAAAAGTAGAAGTGACAGAATTTTCAATGCAGATTTTTTTCATTGCTATCCTGCAAAACAAAAGAAATGGCATCCAGCCACTTTCCTCTAGTGGTGCAGAGGAGTTTATTTGTGGTATATCTAAAACTGTTTTTGAGCTTATGAAATCACTGAAACAAGAGCATCAAGTGGGATTTCATCTTTGTGAAATGCATTAAATTCTCTTGTTTATCTTAATTCCCCTCATTTCCATTTACTCCCTCCAGTGGGTGCGCTGGGTTTCTCCTTTTACTGCCTTATGCATTTACACTCCTCGCTTTGACAGCACAAAGAGATTTTGTTGAGCTGTAGTTTTGCTTACTTATTATTACAATTTATCTTTTAGTTCGACAACACCCTGGCACATAATGAGCCATGCTCTCATTGTGATGCGCAAGTGCCTTAAAGTAGGCTACTGGAGTTTGTTCATTTCTGTTATAATAGAGAACCCTTACTCTAATGTCTCAGTCTTTCTTGTTTGAATACAAGTCTCCTGGGATTCTGAATTAGTGCACTGAAGAAGAACTAATCCAACAGATGAGAACCTCAGGCTGCAACTGTTAACTCAGTCCCACATTTGGCCTCTTGCTCCAACCTGTGTTTTACTGTGTTTTTTCCTTTGGCATTCTGTTTCTGTCCCTTCCTTGAATGTGATCTGTTGATTATGGAGATGCACACATTTACTTGTTTTTCAAACTAGCTACAGTACTTTAAAATGTGCATACTTTAAAAATTTGCATTAATTTTAATTGTAACCTGTTTTGCTTCATGGCTGCACACATTTGTGTGGTTTCTGTAAAGCAACATACAGTAGAATGTTGATTGATACTGAATGAAATGTCTGTTATGCATGTTTCTCAGCCAGATCACAGATGCTAATAATCTTAATGTATCTGGCAGTTATAAGTAATGTATTTTGACTGCAATTACCCACAGTGAGATTTGAGAAGGTTTAAGACTGACAAATTGTCTAGAGATCCTGAGAATACACACACTGTTTCAAGATTATGCTCATCATTTGGCTGGAATGATGATAAAGGAATGGAATCCAAAATAGCTTAGAAATGTGTGTCCAGTGCAGATTTTTTTCATTCTACTTTATGTAGCATATATTTGGTCTCTTGATGTGCCCCACTTTGTATTCAGTGGCATTTGCAGAAGCAAGTGTTATAGCAAAGTACTGTAATAACTGAGAAGAGAGCAGCAGCTCCTTTTACCCACAACAAAACAGCAGCAAAAACAAAAAGTTCTTTACAAACTTTTCTGTAATGAAAGTTTTGAGAAATGTGTCCACTTTGAGGAAAGCAGTTCTGTGAGGGTATTTTTCTTTCAAGACATTTCTATGCTCCCTCAAATGTACATCAGCACACAGACGAGCACACACAAAAAAGGTGCAAAGGCTGTGAGCACAGAAAACACTGTTGCTTTTCGTGATTACTTTTGATCACACTGATTCCACCAAAGGTCCTTCTTCAGTCTGAAAAATGTCACAGCACATTTTCCAAAGACTTTGCACTTCTAAGTATTAGAGGAAATGGTTTCAAAAATCTGCTCAAAGAAAGGCCAACATCTACCACTGCAACCCTTACAGACATTCCACAATATTTATATGATATAGTATATCCTGTATATTATTTTTAATTCAAATCACTTGAGTTTTTGCTCACACAACAGGATTACCCCCTGAAAGTTGATACTTTGAGACAATCAACCAAAAACCCTTAATCCCACTCAGATGAAGTGATGCACTCATTACTGCCTGACCCTGTCTTTTTCAGCAATGTAGAATTGTGAGTGACCTGTGTGTGAATTAGATCTACTGTTGTGGGAAAAAAGCAATTCTATTGTGTGAGAAGTAATGCTAGCAGCACATAGCCACAGCCACTTTGGAGTTGATCCCAGCTGTCATGGGATAAGAGGCACGGTTCACCCTCGACAAGTTGCCAGTCTAATTCAGAGAGACATTCATTCTCACACCTATGGCCAGTTTAGAATTACCAGTTAACATAACACTGCATCTTTGGACTGTGGGAGGAAGCTGGGCTACCCAGAGAAAACTCATACTGGTACATGCAGACTCCTCGCAGAGGGGCCCCAGCCAGCTGGTGGATTAGATCCCAGGATCCTTATGCTATGAGGTAACAGTACTAACCACTGCACCACTGTGCTGCCTAGCCCAGCGAAGAATATCTGATTTGTCATATTGAAATGACCAATTCCAATTTGACTGACAAAATTCTGATTTTTCAGTCATTTTAAATCATTTTAAATCAGTCAAATTTGCATAAAGAATTACACAATCAATTCGGGATCCAAAAAGTTGAACAAAATCATAGTTTAACTTCCTGAAAATAATGGTCAGTTATTTTTCAGCTTTTTATGAAAAACTACAGATGCTTTGTCTGCAGTTTTTAACATAAGGTTTGTGCGGTCAATTAACAACTTACAGAAGTGAGCAGAGAGTTGCCAACTAGCAGTAGTTTTTAGAGTGGCATAAGGTGCTGCAGTGCTGGCATGGTGTAACGGAGTCACATTGAGGCATGAGTCATTATCCTTGTGGATAATTTCACTTCCACTTCATCAACAACACCCTCCTATTAGTCGTCATGATTGTCTCCACTTCAGCCGCCTCTGATAGAGAGAACAACGCTCTGCATTATATGACTGATATCCAAACTCTTTATGAACAATTTTAAAAGCAGCTGTTACCATACTCCTATGATTATTGATTACATGAGGTTTGATATTAATTATCAAGATGTCTTAGTGCTAAGAATAATTTTAATTTGGAAAAAAATAGAAAACAAGAATGTAAAAATTATGTTACAGTTAGACTACAAAACTGGATAACTGATTTAGAATTAGAATTTAATTGCTTTCTATTCAGTAAAATGTAGACTACTAAAAATAAATAAATAAAGGGGGAAAAATTCACAGAGCCCCTCCAACAGTGGGCAAAGAGCATTGCGAAGAACCCGACATTCAGCAGGGCTAAGATGGCTCGTAATGACATTATCAAAATATCAGTGGGGCTTTCAGGTAGAGAAGAAAATGTTAAAAGGTGTGAGAAAATAAGGTATTTGCTGCATGAAATTCCATTTTATTTTATAGGTCACAGAAATGGAAAGGGACAAAAAGCATGGCTTTAAATTAAGATATTTATTTCAGTACCCCAAACATGGGGTGTGTCAGTAACATCAGTGATGTAGCTGTGAGGATGTGAAAATAATGGGATGCTAATGTGTGTTCTGACAGCAAGACAAAAATTAATCTAGAGAAGCATGAAAGCAGAGAGAAATAGAATATCAGGGTTGTACCTCTATCCTCCTCTAGGCTTGACCCAGGTACTCAAATCTTATCTATGTTTTCATCATTTAGTAAGCCATATTTATTTATTTATTGGGACACCATAGTGGTGCCTCACAGCAGTGAGATTTTGAACCCACCGGCCATCTGTAGACTTTCTGTGTGGAGTTTGCATGTTTTATGCTTCCTGTGTAAATTCTCTCCAGGCTTCTTCCCACAGTTTAAAGACATGCTTGTTAGGTTAACAGGCGATTCAAAACAACAAGACAGTCTGAATAGGAAGCAGCAATGCACATAAACACAATAAAACACATGTCATGTGTACTTAATTACATAACCCTCTGGACATAGACCTAAAAAATATCACAAAACACCAAGTTAAACAGGAGTGCCCTCTGCATCTTTAAAAAGCTGCCAAAGACAGCGAATGGGATGTCAAAGATGATTACACATTAACATTTTAGTGTTACAAAGCTCAATCTCTGTCTTATGCCACTACCCACATCAAGCCTGCTTATGCAACTATCACTGTTCTTGTTCAGGCAAACAGCCAGTAAGTTAGCTTGTAGCGCACAGCAGTAACAGCAGTAACAGCATCAACTCACTGAGAAAGCGCACGGCCATGGTCCTCGCATTCTGACTGCCAGCTGGTTAGATGGCTGCTCTATTATAACTGAGGACTCTATGCCAATGCAACATATGGGCAGTGAGCTTAAACATGAAAGAGAAAAAATACCCAAAAAACCCACAGGCATCAACGTCACTTCTTGTCTTGTCTGAACAAGAAAATCAAGAGCACTGATTACTTAAATCACACTTTAAGTGATCACTTGCAGTTGATTAGCAATTTCTTTGTTAATGTGAAAAAACTTACATACAAACAGATTTACTTTCTGCAGCAGAATAATGATGTTTTAACAGAATGGAAAAAGTTACAGGTATGAGATTGGAATGGATCATTATAAAGCATTTGATTTTGACGTATATGAATGCAGGCTTGCAGGTTTCCTTTGAGCACTGGGGTGGACACAAGTGAACTGTAAAAATATTTTACTTATGTAAAGAAAAACATAAAAATGAGGCAATAGGTAACAGTTCAACTTGTGCTGAAATATAATGTGTGAGAATCTCAGGGATTCTGTATTTCTTCCAAACAGTTATTCTCAACTATTCTCTTGTAAACGGGTTCATTACCCAAACAAAAGACAAAACCTTTCTGATGTCAGACAGAGATGCCAACTCTTTACACTCTGACTCATGTATGGAATCATGACACAAGTGTAAATCATGTCTATATGTGTGATGGGTCAGCAGGGATAATATTAAATGTGCATGTGCTGCCTGTTATTGTTATCATCTATTTAATAGAGGAAGGTTACAGCTCATGTTCCAAAATTTCTGCACAAGGAACATTTCACATATGTCTGTGTTTTACATGTCTATGAACCAGTTTACTTGGTTCTGAGACATTTTGAGAGAAAACATTAGACCTCCTCAATGGTTCTCAACCTCCCCGCTTGCACATAATACAAACGAGAAGCTGTGCAGCTGCTGACTGAATGTATTTGTGCATGATGGGCATAATTACATTTGCAAGAATAGATTCAGTGGTTATATGAAGTCATAATTCATATTCATATTGTGGGAGTAAAAAGGACCCATTGCTGAGTCAAGTTATGCTGTGTTTTCTAATTGCTTTGCTGCATTTTTTTTTTATTGGGGGTACCAATGCCCATGTTCTAAGTGCTGAGGGGGAGATGTCCTCTGAATTTCCTCTAATATCTACACCTATGTGTAAATGAAGCACAAGTTCCTCTCACCATGGAGGCTTGCAGTGCAGATTAATCCACTGTGGTGACCCCTTCGGAAAAATACAAGGGAGCAACTGAAAGTACATACCTCAGCCTAAAGCTTGTGACATCATAGCCTACCATGCCAGTTTTCATGAACATTGTTCAGAGATGTAGCATAGGCAAAGATGGCATACTTAAAATTTTGGTGTATACTTTGGAACTATGCATGGGTTTCACAAAGCTTGGGCCAAAATTTCCCACCAGATTTCATTTACACATTTAAATAATTTCCTGAGGTCCCAGTATTTTTCCTATAGCTTAGAAATGAGTGCAGATTAAACATTTAAGTCTCATAAAAGTTATATGAATTTAGAATGCATTCATTTGTTAGAGCTACTGAATGTTAAGTTAGCCTATATCCCACGCTTTTCAAAAATCAAGCCAAAAAACAAATTTTGTACATGAACTTTAGACCATCTAGACAATCTGACATAGCTGGTGCAGCATTGGCCAGAAATGCTTACATAAATGTGGCTGATTTGAAGAATGGAATGGAATGGTTTTGTTTGCACACCAGCATATTGAATTTGATTGGACTATTGGCCTTGTTGGAAGCATGAGTGTGCACACGCTCAAGCAGTGATACAAAGAGAGAGACAAATCAGTTCAATCATATGTAACTGTTAAAGTACTTAATATGTAACTGTATTTGTTTTAATTTCTCAAGATAAATTACCTCATATGTTGTATTAGAAAAGGCCACACTACCTAAAGACATGTTGTTTGAAATAGATTTGCCAAAACAAATTATTTTTGCAATGAACTTTTCTAGTTACAGGGTTGATCCTAAATATGTTGTGTTTATACAGTCTGACTTTGAGCCTCCCATGTATTCTTAGAGAAGTCTCTTTTACACTGCCAACTTCCAGTGTCCACTGAGACTATGTAATGTTGCATTTGTATTTTGGTTTTGTAGTCCCTGGAAGCATTGTGTGAAAAGACTTAGTGTGACAGGCGCTTGCTGTTGCTCCGCAGTCCCAAGTACACTCTATGCTGCTATTCCACAAGGGCATGATCTAGCTGTCCCTCTCAATGAAGTACTGGGCAAACAGCAAGTAACAGAATAAGTTTTAATGAACTGTGCAGTGGGGATGACTGTTGATCTGCTTCTCTCAGATCTGTTTCTCTCTGTAGTTCCTTTCTGTTAGAGGTGTGTACTTCACTTCACATCTACTTAAGATTTGATTATACCTTTTACCATGGTCCTTGTCTGCATCTGCTTTACCTTTAATAATTTAAACTTTCTTCTTTGGAGCATAAGTACTTGAAGAAACAAATTGTTTGATATTGAAAAATGTTATGTCTATCAAAATCATTCTTGTATTCAGGATTTCTGAAATGTAGTATTGTACAAGTAAGCATAGGAAGCATATGGACTTCATAAAATATATAGTATTTTAAAGTGTAATAATTTATCAGAAGATATAGGATGACACGGTTCAGTTTATATCAATATACTATTATGTTGCACTATCATAACCAATTGCTTTTATTAAGATATTCCAGTGTTTGCATCACACATCACTCATATTCTCTGTAAAACAAACTCCCACAACTGCAGCTAAAACTACAGCAAAATGAGACTGTGAAAGAATCCACAGTGTCCAAGCATCAGGCAAAAAACAACCAAGAGAATCTTCTTGTCTTTCTTTCCGTCACTCATAAAATTGACTTTGTTCCCCTGATACAGGGTGTCACTGCAATGTTTTGAAGTGTCTTAGGGAGACTGTGGCTTGTGCCAGCATGCTAATATCCACCCACTCACAACACAGTGAAAAGCAGGACTTTTTAAGTCACACCAACACAATATTTGCTTAACATCCATCCGATCTGTGACATTGTTCCTCTGTCCCAAAATAAAATTAAAGCTGAAAGAGTTGACGTGAGCTGGGTCTCATCTGTTGACACAGTGATGAAGATACAACACACATCATATACAAAATGTCACTTTATTGCACTGTTCACTACATGTCAAACTGTGTATACTGAGCCACATTTATGTCCTCTGATATTTGCTGTTGTTTTTATTAAATTTAGGAAGCCATTTTGATTCAGTTTGATTTGTTTGATTGTATTTTTTTTGAGCTATGATACTCTATAGAATCATTTATCATAGTACAGTGTGTTTTCAGCTGTTTGCATAGCATTTCGCTGTATTTTATTGAAATTATTTTTAATTCAATATTTTATTTAAGTGAGGTCTTCTTTCAAGTAATTTTGCTTTACGGATATTGTGTTTTGTCAGTCTATTTTACTGATATATTCTATTTAATCAATTAATTAATTATGATGAAATATTTTATTTTCTTTATCTGTAGTGTTTTATAGTTTCAGCTACTGTAAAATGAACATTTCAAAGTGAAGCATGTATCTTTAGCACAACTGACCAGAATGGGACTTTCAGGGAGCTGTCTAAAAAAATAGTAGCTGCACTGGCAGCAATCCAGAAGTGCATAAGGAGATCACATAGAATGAAATAGATGTCAGTTTAAAGGTAAATTTACATTTAAATGTGGTGTGGTTTTGCTTTTTACAGCTAGAGTCAAAACTTTGTGATGTGACTGTGTTAATTTTTTTAAACAGAGAGGAAATCCCTGCACAAACTACCTATTTTTTCCACTACCTGAAATACAAGTTATGTGTCTACAGTCAGGTGAAAAGACTTTTGGTCCATATCCCCGAGCTTTTTACTCTTTTACCCATGCATCCGCAGGACTTCACATCTGCTATTTAGGGACATCACTGAGACCACAAAAAATTAATATAAATTATTCAGCATTCATAGATGCTGATGGTGGGGAAAGATTACTTGAAGTGATATGGTCTAAAGTTTACCACACATCCTGTTCCGATGCTCCTCTTTTGACAACATGTATTCTAAGCTTTAAAGTGTGAAAACACATCAGTTTCACACCCTAAACAAGTTAAAACTGCGAATATTTGGATGTTCTGACTGCTAAAGATACAGTGACATACATGTTGACCTTTGATTTAGTGTTGTTCAAGTAGAGTTCAACACAGTTTTCATGCAGTTCTTACACATGGTAAACATATAATTTTATTCATGCAGCCCAATACTGAGTTAAAGGATACAACTGATAAAGGTCTAACGTTTAAGAAGACAAACTATGGGTCAACTAGAAAGAAGCTGTACTTTGACTTGACCTTAAAAAACAATTATTTCATCATGCAAGTTGTACGATAGGCACTAATGCACCTCCATACCAACAGAGGTGCAGACTTTTGAAACGAGTACTACCTGCAAGCCAGATGGTCCTTCTTCTCTTTAGTCTGGAGGACACAACGTCCATTATTTCCAAAAAGAATTTCAATTAAAAAACTTCAAATTAGAATTTCAAAGACACAACAACAGCAAAAGAATTTAAAATTTCAATTAATCTGAATACACAATATTTTTTCTTTTTATCTTAATAGATTTCAGATTAGATTTGGCCCAGTGAGGACAGCAGTGTTTCTTGATCACTTTCGTATATGGCTTCTTCTTTGCATGACAAAGCTTTGGCATGGTGAACTGTGTTCACAGAAAATGATTTCTAGAAGTGTTCCTGAGTCCATGCAGTGATTTCCATGACAGAAGCATGCCTGTTTGCAATGCAGTGCCACCTGAGGGCTCACAAGATCACAAGTGTCCAGTACTGGTTTTTAGCAGTGTCCCTTGCTCAAAAAGATGTCCCTAGATTCTCAGAATCTTTCGATTATATCATATACTGTAGATGACAGAACATTCAAAGTATTTGCAATTTTACATTAATAAATATTATTTTGAAATTGCTCCACAGTTTATTAGCAGATTGTTTAATCTATGACCATCTTTACTTCTGAGGAACTCTGCCTCTTTAAGTTGCTCTTTTTATACCTAAATCACATTACTGGCCTGTTTCCAATTAACTTAATTAGTTAATTAATTAGTTACCACATTCACACTGATGAATGCACTGGGAACAATTTGGGGTTCAGTGTCTTGCCCAAGGACACTTCGACATGTAGACTGGAGAAGCCATTGAGCAAACCGCCAACCAACCTGTTGGAGGACGACCCGCTCTGCCACCTGAGCCACAGCTGCCCCATGTATTGTACTCTTTATTGTTCCAGTCAGCATTTACCCTACACACGTAAAGCTATGTGCTACTGGATTTTTTTGCTTTTTTGGAGGACTGCATCCAAGCAAGTCTGCATAGGTTGCATGCTCATAAGTCACTCTGCATAGGCAAATATTTATGGAATCGGTACTATAAGCGCAGCACCAGAACTCCCCCGTGAATTGTTGGTCAGCGTGATAGTGAATGTGTGACAGTGACAGTTATTTAGATCATAGGGTGAGCAATGTCTTGCTTTTCCTCACATAAATGTAGAAACAGTCTCTCTCTTATATACATCCTCAGTCTTTCTTTTTTGTTTTTGTTTTTCAGATTAAATTTTATTTTTTCTTCATTATATGCCTGCTGTCCTCCTTAAATTGCTTTTTTACATGTTCCTCTATATTCTTCATCTCAGATGTTACAAAGTATTTCCAAATGGAGAAACTTCTAGTAGAGTTATTTGGTAAGAGGTTTTCTGAATAGGAAACATTTTTGCTGTTAGATACATTATACCGAATTGCATAACTGTCTGACTGGCAGAGGTGAGGTAAAAGTCACAGAATATTCTACCAAAGTACAATAAGTAAAATATAAGAGAGCCAGACAGACACCTAAACCAAGAGCTTTGATATGGTCCAGAACACATATTTCTTTTACTTCTTCAAGAACCCTTCTCTCTCATACTTCAATTGATCTGCCCAGTCTCCTTATCCTCTACTTCCATTATTGTGAATGCAGCATGACAGACGACACTGGACTTCAGTCACAAGTAATTCATTCTAATTATATTTCACAGTAAAATTGGCATTTTTTTAAATGCAGTATGCAGTCTTTAGGAGATGGACAGAATTTTATCAGTGCTCTTAATTATAAACCTTTTTTATTAACAATGGCACAGATGGACATTTTCAAGGCTTGACACTTTTAATTAAGTTACATGGCTTCCAACTATTTATGTGTGTGCACATCTGTAACTCTCACTTGCAGATCTCTGAAAAATCCAAAGAAACACTCAAATGTTAAAAGAAAATTAGATTATATCAATGTGTTTCATGGTATTATTCCTGAATGGAAAGCTTACTTAGCCACTTATAGTAATAATGTCATCCATCCATCCATCCATCCATCCATCCATCCATCCATCTTCTACCACTTCTGCCACCTATCCATTAAGCTGTGCGGGAAGCAGTCTAAGCAGAGACACCTGAGTTGGAATATATCCGACTCCAGCGAACTTCACGACGTGAATACAGAGACTGCTGTGTCTTTGTTTTTATGGAGACTTGGCTCAGTGACAGTATTTCGGACGCTGCTATTCAGCTAGCCGGGCTAACTGTGTTTCGTGCTGACAGAAATGCAGCCCTGTTCAGTAAGACTCCCGGTGGTGGTGTGTGTGTTTACATCAACACGGAATGGTGTAAGGACTCTGTGCTTGTGTCTAACTACTGCTCATCGGTAGTGGAGTTCGTGACTTTTAGATACAGACCTTTTTATTTACCCCGGGAATTCACTACCGCTCGCATTATCGGAGTGTACATTGCACCCAGCACTAACGCTAAGGAGGCTCTGTGTGAACTTTATGGAGCTATTAGCCAGCTGCAGAATGCCCACCCCGACGGACTGCTTATAATCACCGGAGATTTCAACCATGCAAATCTCAAAACAGTGCTCCCTAAATTCCATCAGTATGTGGACTTTGTTACAAAAGGGACGAACATGCTGGATCTTGTTTACACAAACATTCCCGGCGCGTATCGTGCGGAGCCCCGCCCCCACCTCGGCTGCTCGGACCATGTCACTGTGAATCTGATTCCAGCATACAGACCACTAATCAGATGCTCCAAACCAGCTCTGAAACAGGTGAAAACCTGGCCGGAAGGAGCTATCTCTGCTCTTCAGGACTGTTTTGAGTGCACTGACTGGGACATGT
>VUQH01085363.1:0-14733 GCA_015106775.1 Etroplus canarensis
CGCTGGGAGTGGCCAGGATGGACAGGATTAGAAATGAGTCCATCAGAGGGACAGCTCAGGTTGAGAAGTTTGGAGACAAAGTCAGAGAGGCAAGGCTGAGATGGTTTGGATATGTTCAGAGGAGGGATAGTGGACCATTAAAGGATGTTGAAGATGGAGCTGCCAAGCAGGAGGAGAAGAGGAAGACCACAGAGAAGGTTGATGGATGTAGTGAAGGAGGACATGCAGAGGGTTGGTGTGAGGGAAGAGGATGCAAGGGATATGGTGAGATGGAGGCAGGTGATCTGCTGTGGCGACCCCTAATGGGAGCAGGTGAAAGAAGAAGAAAACTGATCAGATGCCGATGGCATTTTCAAACCCACTCAAACTGACCCCGAGTCACTACTTTTTAAAAGTCGAAGCTAACGCTTTACTCACCAGGTTGTTTTCATACCCTGCAGCTTGTGTTCTTTACACCAGTTTAGGTGTGCACATCTGTATGCCATGACCCAATGTCTTTACAGATCTGTCATTTATGAGACCAGACCCAAATGAGTTTGCGTATACAGTGGATATAGAAAGTCTACGCACAAAATAAAATACCAAATTTTTCTGATGTAAAAAAAATGAGTGAGACACAATAGATCCTTTGTGTCTCCACCTGGAATCGAACCAAGGACTGTTTTCTTGTAAGACAGATGTGTACACCACTGCACCACATGCACACCCTAAAGCTCATACTTTGTTGAATCGCTTTTTCTTTTAGTTACAGCCTTCAGACTTTTTTTGGGTAGGAGTCTATCAGCATGGCATATCTTGCCCACTCGTCCTTGCAAAAGTGCTCCAAATCTGTCAGATTGTGAGGGCATCTCTTGTGCACAGTGGTGTTGTTAGCTTTTGCTATTGGAATCCAGTGGCTTCCTCCTCTGCCTTCATCAAAAACTGACTAGCAAACCAAATGCCATCAATAATTAAAGAATGAGAATATAGACCAAGAAAGTACAAGAAAACAACACCATACATATAAAAGTTTCAGCAGAAACATCATGGGCAGCTTAATGGCTTCCCAGACAGCAGCAGTGGCCTTCTCATGTGCTTAGAGAGCTCATAGATGTCTGTAGACTAGCAGTCTTTCTGAAGCCACATGAGTCACCCCCTGCTGGCTCTTAAAACAAAAGATCTTGCTTAAGGTACTTCAGAGTTGGCTTCATTTTCATTTTCGTGGAAGATACATCCATCTTTTATACTGTCTGTGAATCAAACTGAGTCTTTGAGAGGGGCAGCAAATAAGAAGAAGACTTAAAGGGAAGGTGATGGGAGTTAAAACTGCTTGATTCAGACAAAGGATGGTCTGAAAAGCTGTTATATACTAATTATACTGACTTTATTATGCAGCTGTTGGTAGTATGAAGGCAACAGCAAGAAAGACGCTTAGATCTCCTCTATAAAAGCAAAACTTTTGGCATTTTTAGGTGTGTCTCTTAACACAATCCCACAATCTTCCCAGGAGTGAACATCCTAGCAAATTCACCCCAAGGTCAGATCGTTCAGTGCCCAGAGAATCTGCAAAGAACCCAAGAGCTACATTTCAGGTTCTTCAGGCCTCAGTCAGCATGCTAAATGTTCAAGTTCAGGACAGGATAATTAAGAAAAATACCAAACAAGTATGGCTTTTTTGGAAGATCTCTCTAAAAAGAACATGGCAACACAGTTTAGGTTTGCAAAGATGTATCTTAAGAAATGCAAGGCTTCTGGAGCAATGTTTTTTGGAAAGACAAAACCAAAGTGGAGATGTTTGACTGTAATGCGCAGCACAGTTTGGTGAAATTCAAACTCAGCATATCAGCACAAACATCAGCTATTAAGCATGGTGGTGGAGGGGTGATGATTTGGGCTTGTTTCACAGCCACGGGACCTGGGCATCTTGCAGTCACTGAGTCCACCATGAACTCCTGAATACCAAAGTATTCTAGAGTCAGATATGAGACCATCTGTCTGACAGCTTGGCCCAAACTGGGTTCTTCAACAGGACAATGATCCCAAGCACAGCAGCAAATCTATACCAGAATGGCTGAAAATGAAAAGAATCAGGGTGTTGCAATGGCCCAATCAAAGTCCAGATCTCAATCTGATTGAAATGCTGTGGCAGGACCTTAAGAGAGCTGTGCATTAAAGAATGCCTGAAAACCTCAATGACCTGAAGCAGCAGCATAAAAAAGAATGGGCCAACATTTCTCCACAGTGATGTGAGAGATTGCTAAAGCTAAACTGAAAACCATGGGGCAGCTGTGGCTCAGGAGGTAGAGTGGGTTGCTCTCTAACTGAAGGGTTGGTTTTTCAAGTCAGTGTCAGTGTGCTGAATCCCAAACAGTTCCCAATGCATCTGTAAATATATGCATAGAATGAAGCACTGTGTATGGGTGAATGAAGCTTGTAGTAAAAAGCAGGTTGAGTGCTCAAGTTAGAGTAGAAAAGTGCTATATAAGTACCGGTCCATTACAAGCATTGGGTGACCATAGTCTCTTTTTCACATGACTGTATATTTGCATATAATAAAAAAAAGTGTGACATTTTTTCAGGAGCTAAGCCAAAGTTCCTGTTTGCACCAAAATGGAAAAGTACCTAAATGTTTTTAAGGTTTCATAAGACAAAACATATCGGTTTCCTCAAACAGAAGCACACACAATCTGATAGTGAAACAAAACCACGCAAACTATCATTTCAGGGTTTCCTCATGAAAAGTGTTGTGCTCTTCCTCTTTTGCGCTCCCACTGAAAGCAGCAGCAGTCAGGAAATGTTTGCCCCTCCTAGCAGGCAGAAAGATAGATGTGTTTTTATCCTCCTGCTTTTGTCAGGATGGTGATGTTTTTTAACTTCATCCAATTTATGTACAGTACTTCTTGTGTGTTTTTTTTTAAAAAGAAAGTACACTTCGTAAACCCCTTTCACACCTTGACGATTTAACCAGTGTATACCGACGCATCAAAATTTCTCAAAAATGCTGGCATACCCAGAACTATGATGTTTTTTTAAAAAATTATGAACATACATAACGTATTAGTAATTTACATAGAATGTTTTGATAACTTATAGATAACATATACCAAAGAATGATTATCTTGTTGCCGGCGTTCACAACATATGCATAGCGTGTCGTAGCTTTTTCACAGTACAACATCACCGTCATGACGAAGAAAAACTTGTACGCTGCCAACGCTGTCTCCTGGCCGTGGACGCACGGAGGAACCGTCATCACCCACACCCTCATCACACTCACCATGTGATGGAGATGATGCAGGTTCCAACACCTCTAAGGCATCGTCATTGGCATCTGCGTCCGTGGCCGACACCTCGTCTCAGCCAATACGCCATTATACGGTAGCTGTAATGGCGTAAAAGAAACACGTTCAGTGAGTGCTGTGGTCGTCCAGAACACGTCAAATACGCCTACATATGTTAATATGCATTGGAGATAAGTTCACAATAAGTTACACATAGGTTCAAAGCATGTTACTCATAGGTTAGAAATGAGTTTTGGGTACACTAGACATTATCTCCACGTGTTTCGACTCATGAGTAACTTACAAGTAACGTGTGTGAATGTGTGTCAACGATGGCAGAACTTACCTACAACTTATGACCCGCGTATGGGGACATTGAGCAAAACGTTGGCATAGGCCAGAAATTTTGTGCATGCTCAAAATTTTTCCCCGACCTCGCATTACTACGAGGTCGTGCTCTTAACTTATACAAAACTTCCTGATAACTTATTCGACGTGTTTGCCAAATTTTTCGTACGTGGGCATACGCTGGTTAAATCGTCAAGGTATAACAGGCGCTTTAATTTTCACTGCTCTTCAGTTTTGTTTTGGGGAATTATGAGTTGAGTTTCATGGCTAGAGGAAGCAGATGTTTCACATCATGTCACTTTAACCGCACTTTAATGAAACAAAACAAAAACAAACAGACAGACACATCCTTTATTAATCCCCAGATGGGGGAATTTCAAATCATCAACACACTTTTACATGCAACATGCAGGAGTGAGAGGTTAGTGAGTTAGGCTGCCCATTACGGGCGCCAGGGAGTGATGTAGGGGGTTTGGTGCCTTGCTCGAGGGTGAGCCGACTTCTCTCCAGCCTCTAGTCCACCTCCACACATATGGGTCCAGGGTGGGGTCTCATATTGGCAGGTCTTGGGCGGCGTCCAGGTCCAGGCGGGTCTTGAGCCGGAAAAACGTCTACCTAATAAAGTGACTGAAAGGCCTTTGATCGTTTCCTCTGATATCCTCCGCTTTATTAGGTACACCTGCTCAAATCAGCCAATCACGTGGCAGCAACTGACTAGCCACTTGAGCTGCACTTTTACATGCTGTTGCTGGCACCAGATGGCCATAGCAACAGTACGACCACAATTTCTCCAGAAATTGCATCGTGTGGTTAACACTTGTCTCATCATTGTGTTCACACCTCAGCCTGTGTGAGTGGTACTAGGAGACATATTCTCTCGACAGGCCAGAGTTTTAATGTGACCAACAGCAGGTATGACCTCAGAAAGACGCGCACGAGGACACATGCAGCAGTTCGATGTAGAGGAGAGAGAGCACCCCATACAGTTTAGTGGATGAGTCATCACAGCCTAACAGGGAGGGCTCAGCTCTGGCTCTTAGCATTTTTCAGAATGAGTGGTGGAGCCGTGCAGAGCTGGAATCCATCCACATCTCTCCCTTTCAAATAAACACACCTAAACTGCACATTCCTAATTATCAGCAGATGGCCGGGAGATCTTGGAAGATGACATCCTGCGTGTGAGTGTGTGTCTTGTGAATCGCCTAAATGGGTCAGACAATCAGCGCTTCTGATGGCCTTAATCTATTTATCCCATCAGTATCGCAGCACATGGGGAGATTTTACCATTATAGGAAGCTGCGCACGCACAAACAGACACACACACACGGTGCACACGTTTATATCTGTCTGTCGCCTCGCTGTGATATGTCACGCTCTGCCCCCTGCTGCAGGACTGCTGATGGATGGTGGAGGAGGACGTCTGTGATGTCCGTGGAAGCTGCAAAATTTGCTTTCTCAGCTGAGATCGTGGAGACATGATTGTGATGGAATTTGAAACAAAAGGGATTCTTACTAGATAACACTCACGGGCCACTTCATTAGGTATATCTGCTCAACTGCTGGTTAATGCAGATTTCTAATGTGCTAATCACGTGGCAGGAGGTCAGTGCATTTAGGCATGTAGACATGGTCAAGATCTGCTGAAGTTCAAACTGAGCATCAGAATGAGGAAAAAAGGTGATTTGAGTGACTCTGAATGTAGCATGGTTGTTGGTGCCAGACTGGCTGGTCTGAGTAGTTCACAAACCACTGGGATCTTCCTGCACAGCCATCTTTAGAGATTACAGAGAATAGTTGGAGCAAGAGAAAATATCCAGTGAGTGGAAGTTCTTTGGGTGGAAATGCCTTGTTGATGCCAGAGGTCAGCAGTAACTCAACCACTCGTTACAACCAAGGTATGCAGAAGAGCATCTCTGAACAACATGTCTAACCTTGAAGCAGATGGGCTACAGCGGCAGAAGATCACACCGGCTGCTACTCCTGTCAGCTGAGAACAGGAAACTGAGACTACGCTTCAGAATCAGAATCAGAAAAGTTTATTAATCTCAGAGGGAACTTGTATTCACCAAAATTGGTCAATAGAGGACTGGAACAGCGTTGTTTGATCTGATGAGTCTCACTCTCTGCTGCGACATTTGGATGCTAAGTTCAGAATTTGGCGTAATCAACGAGAAAGCATTGATCCGTCCTGCCCTGTATCTTGGCACACTTAGGGCTTCTTAACTGAGCATCATTTAAAGGCCACAGCCTAACCCAAGTATACTAATTATACTGTCCATCCCTTTATGACCACAGTGTACCACATCTTCTGATGGCTGCTTCCAGCAGGACAACACACCTTGTCACAAAGCTCAGATCACCCCAAACGGATTTCTTGAACACGACAAAGAGTTTAGTGCACTTATGTGGCCTCCGCAGTCACCAGATCTCAATCAAGTAGCGCGCCTCTGGGATGTGGTGGAATGAGATATTCACATCCTGGACGTGTGTCTGACAGATCTGCAGCAACTGCATGATGCCATCATTTCGGTAAAGCAAAATCTCAGAGGAATGTTTCCTGCAGCTTGTTCAGTCTGTGCCATGAAGAATTAAGGCAGTTCTGAAGGCAAACTGGTGTCTAACCTGGTATTAGCAAGGTGTGTCTAATGAAAAGACCTCAGCCTTGAGGATTCAAACCCAGGACCTTCTTGCTCTGAGGCAAGTTAGTATTCACCCCATTCTTCCAGAGGTTTAATCTTTTATCAAATAATTTAATTCCTGGTTACTCTGACTCCTCTTGTGGTACAAAGTAATATTACAAGAAAGTACAGCAAGGCCTTAGTTCAACTTCAGTTGGTACTTCTTTAATACAAATGCATAGATTTTTGGGATATAAAGACAAAGCTGTTGTTTTGCCAGCTTTATTTAATTTTGCAATGTTTAAAACTATAATTAAACAGAAAATTGCTTTAAAATGCTAGTGTGGTGAACACTGTAATATTTAAAGGTCATTCAGGTAACAAGTGAACTGGAAATACATCAGGATAATAAAATGTACTTTCTAAACATGTCTAAGTGATCGGGCTGCTGGTAAAAAGATATACATAATTTATTATTCATTATTTCTAAAAAAACAACTGTGGTCCTAAAACTGAGATACAGGTTGTTATGGGCTATAGTATTTTCATATTTGGGCTAAAAACTTCTTGGTAGCGGTGCTTATAGCTGCTGCAGGCTAAGTCCTATGATAGAACTGATTATTCCATTCACTGGGGCCAGCTTTGGCTTAGGGGGTAGAGTGGGTTGGCGGTTCAATCCCTGTCGAAGTGTCCGAGGGGCAAGACACCAAACCCTGCCTATTTGCTCCTGATGCGTCCACACATGAATGTGTGTATGCTCAATTTGAGTAGAAAAGGGCTATTTAAGTGCCAGTCTGTACCACCCTTCAAGTGCTTTGTAAAAGGGGGTGGCAATCTTTAGGAATATTTTTCAGTGCCCACTCTTGGTGTTATGACGCAATCCATAAATTATTCTCTATTCAAAATGACCCTGGATTCAGTGACAAAGGGGTCGCTCTATTTTCGTTTGTGTCAAACAAGTGACTTAAAAAAAAAAAAACACCTTCATCAGACAACCACACACACCTACACTCAATTTAGAATTGCCAGTTAACCTAACCCCTTTGCATGTCTTTGGACCGTATGAGGAAGTCAGAGTACAGATAAGAAGTAGTAGAGAAACAAACCATGCAAGCACAGGGAGATTATACAAACTCCACACAGAGGGGCCCAAGCTGACTGGCAGATTTGAGCCTAGACCCTCTTGCTGTAAGGCAACAGTACTAACCACTGCACCACAGTGCTGCTCGTATTGGTGTTAGCCTTTTGAAGCAGGCTATAGAGAGAGTTATTTTCTTTGCTTCACCACAGTGCTGCAGTGTGTGTGTGTGTGTGTGTGTGTGTGTGTGTGTGTACTTGGTTGTTAGTACTCGAGTTTAGCACCCTGCTTGCCTCTGTGGTGAATCTACAACGTTTCTACAAGTCATTGTGAGACCCTATAGTACAGGTTATTTTAAAAAGATGGACCCAATTTCAATGTGGTCTATTTCTTGATAGCAGCATAGGACAATAGCACAAATTTACAAATGGTTAGTTGTGGTCTTTTAAAACTCTATACCCCGCCCTATCATGTGGTAAATGCTGCATTCACCGGCGGTTCGTGGTGGCAGAGATGTAGTGATTTCAAATTGGGGCCATCTTTTTGAAATGCCCTGTACTTTATAGTCAGCACAGGCGTCTTCTGCATTGGTATTTGCCTACAAAGAGCCAACACACAGGGGAATGCAACTGACGCATACTTGCAGACATGCAGTTCTCCAAAAAGCCAGGTATGCATAGGTCAAATGCTGATTGGTCGAAAGTAGTAGTAGTAGAATCTCAAATATACATAACAACATTTTAAAAATCGCACGAAAAGCACTGCAGTGAACACTTTAAATTATTTTAAACACTCCGTTTCACTTCAGCTCTTTGTACGTTCTAACTGCGATTTATGCTGTAGCTGTCCGAAAGGCCACCAACAGTAAGCGAGAGTAGCCCAGTGACGCCCCCTGGTGACAGCAATGGCCACAACAGGTAGACGACAGTCTGCAAAGCCGTGTGCGCAGGCTGCCCGAAGGACGGACACAGTGCTGCAAATTTGGCCTAACCCTCATCATAGCCTGACATGTACCTCCTCTGAAATCTATCTATGCATCACGTCAGAGCAAACCGCAACTACTGTGATCGGCCAGTTTGGTGCTGTTCTTTTGTTCTATGTATTTCCGGCTACCTCTTTGTCGTGTTTTTTAATCCACTTTTTTTTTTTCTGTAGCAGTTTTTTTAATTATTGGTGTATTTATCAGCTCCAACTTGAGTAGTATTTCTGTTGTTGTAGTCACCACCATCTGACATAAACACAAGAAGTACAGATAAGAAGTAGTAGAAGAAGTAGAATTAAAAACAGTGGTATGAGCTCCCCACTGCCAACTGTTGTCTTGGCAGTGAATTGCAGGACAACGCGGGCACCCCGCACTAAAGCATATTTGCCGGTAATGGCTCTTGAAGTTCTAATAGTTTTTTAAAGTCCACCAGAAGGATACACATATAGTTGGCAGGAATTGAAACTGCAGAATCCCCACTGAGCTTCTTGGACACAAGTACTCATTTTGTTTGATCCTAAGTGCTTATACAGTTTCGGGTCATTGGGCGACCTTAGACAGGTCACCAGTCTATCGCAGGGCTAACACAGAGAGACAGGCAACCATGCGCGTTCAGACCTAACATAATCCTAACATGCATGTCTTTAACCTAATGGTTTGTCATTGGACTCTGGGAGGAAGCTGGAGTACCAGCAGACAGCTCAGGAGGTTCTAATCAGAAGGTTGGTGAGTCAGTCCCCTGTCCACATGCTGAAGTGTCCTTAGGCAAGATGCTTAACCCCAGCTTGCTCCAGATGCATCCCGCTCAGACCACCAGCAGCCACAGGGCTGCATTATGTTCTCAGGTGTGATTTCAATGAGATGTGGGGGAATGAGTTTGACTTTGAACTACATTGCCACTAAAATGTCAACCTTTGGTCCAAATTATGCCCTGAGAGAAGAACTGAGGCCTCTGCTGGGAACACATGGATTTATAGCTAGTGGTCTCCTGTTTATTTGCAGCATGAGTGATTTAAATGACTGGACATTTTTGAGTGAAAATGACACTGTTACTGGATTTTTTTTCCACAGAATTTCTGATTGAAAGTTAGCTTGCATTTAGGGCACAGAATAAACGCTGTGTGAACGGGCGAATGAGGCTTGCTGTAAAAAGCGCTCTTGAGAGCTCATTGAGTGTAGAAAGGCAGTGTAAGTACCAATCCATTTAGCATTTAACCTCCGGACCACTGTGCAGCCCCTGTTTTGTTCCATCAGCATTATTATCACTGAATGTGGTTATTACAGACATAATTATCGCCCACAGTAACTGCGCCGTTCTGCTCAGCATGGAGCAGCATTTCAGCTCCTCTCAGTTTACCGCTTTGGTGTTCTAGCCAGGAAACTTCAGTCTCATCAACCCCTTGTTTCTGTTTTCAGAGAAAGATTAACGGCTTATAAAGCCACAGAAGATGCTTTGCTGCAGTATTCCAGCGCTGCAGCTGAAAAACACTTACAACAAATAAAATCAGCAAAACAGTTTGCAGGACACCTCCAGTTATGCACTTACTGTATAGCTCTTTTGTGTTTTGAAATGATCACCTTTAAATATGTGTAAAACTATATATTTCTTGCTAAAAGCTCCAGCTCATGAATACATAGCCTTAATTCCCTGTGCACTATAGCATAAGGGTTATCTAGCTGCTGTGGAAATGTATCTGATAATGCTTTATCGAGTCCATCTTCTGGTAGAGCAGAATTTTTTTTGCAATCAATGCGAGCACTGGCTAGATAGCAACATTATCTGCAGAAAAAAGAAAAGATTCACAGTCTCTGTCGCAGTGCTGGATAAGGCGAGAAAGAAATGCTACATCGCCAACTGGTGCTGAGGAGGGAAGGAAAGACTCGGTGTTTGCCACTTCGTAGGTGTTTGACATTTAGCTTTTCCTCCTATTCCACCTTCTACATCTTATTCACTGCTGGTGCATTTCTCTCTTCCAGGCTTCAAGTGCCCTGTGTGCTCCAAGTTTGTGTCCTCAGATGAGATGGATCTTCACCTGGTTTTGTGCTTAACTAAACCCAGAGTGACGTACAATGGTAGGACGCCTTCTTCCTCCCTTTGAACTGATTTTGCAACACGTGTCACCATGTGAGAGTAATGTGTAGCTACATAAGAAACCCCTCCAAAAAAAATATGTGCATTTCAGACTGGACTTTCAACACCCAAAACAGCAATGTCAAAACATACATGCTCTGCAGAGTTTTTTAGGCCACATTATAGTCCATTAAAATTAATCTCCTGGCTACCCCGTGGCTGAAACTTAACAAGCTGCCTTTGGACCAAATTTACTGTATGTGCATGCAAAATACTGTGACATCTGAAAATGGCCAAAAGTGCCCATTTAATAAAGTTTAATAGTACCTACTAGCTGTGTGGACATACCAAATTTTATATGTCAGATCACTCATGTTGGATGGATTGGCAGCAGCAAATCTAGCTCCCTCTGGATGTCTGAGCTCCTCATTTGATTTCTGAGGCTGAACCCAGCCACATTCAGATGAAACTCAGTTCAGATGCTGGCAAGCATTGGTCCAGTCACTATCCAAGACAAGACAAGACAAGACAAGAAAATAGGTTAGAACCATAGATAATGTAAAAGATGGGCATCATCACCATGATGTTAGCCATTGATCATGAAGTCCCATTACGATGCCTCGTCCTGAGTGTTTTTGACGCTACCATCTTGGTGTATTGAAACCAGCCATGATGTGCTAGGAGTGGATCTAACTGTGAAACAACTTGCAATTGACATGTTGTTAGCAAGTGACCATACCCGGGTTATCCTCATTTTGGACTCTTATGAATGCACTCCCGCACCATCACAGATGTTTGCTTTTTGCACCTTTTGCTGAAAACAATCTGAAGTGTCGTTTTTATGTTCTGCATGGAGAACTCAACACCCGTTTTTTTTTCTTCCCCCGAATAAAAGGAAATGTGGACTCATCTGACCTCAGTTCCACAGTCTTTCAGTCCATCTGAGATGAGCTCAGGCCCAGAGAACTTGGTGGTGTTTCTGTATTAGAATTATGGCTTCCTCACTGCGTAATGACAGTTTCGAGATGGCAGAACTGAAGATGTTGAGATTTTCACTGGGAGTGACCAGGATGGACAGGATTAGAAATGAGTATATCAGAGGGACAGCTCATGTTGAGAAGTTTGGAGACAAAGTCAGAGAGGCAAGGCTGAGATGTTTGGAAATGTTCAGAGGAGGGATAGTGGACATATTAGACAAAGGATGTTGAGGATGGAGCTGCCAGGCAGGAGGAGAAGAGGAAGACCACAGAGAAGATTCATGGATGTAGTGAAGGGGGACATGCAGAGGGTTGGTGTGAGGAATGAGGATGCAAGGGACAGGGTGAGATGGAGTTGGAATATGATTCACTGTGACGACCCCTAATGGGAGTAGCCAAAAGAGGAAGAAGAAGAAGAAGAAAAAGAAGTGAGAGTTTGCCCAACCAGTCTACATGTGCTTTGTGAATCTGGAGAAGGCATTTGACCATCTCTTAGGGTGCTCTGTGGGCCTCGGGCTGTTGCTGTGGGCTATTCAGTCAATGTACAACCACTGTGAGTACTCGGTTTGCGTCACCAGCAATAAGTCACACTTTTTCCTGATGGATACTGGACTCCACCAGGCCTGCCCATCGTCACCAATTCTTTTCATAATTTTTGGAATGAATTTCTAGGTGCAGCCCATGGGTGGAGCGTGTTAGGTCCAGCCCGCTTAATATCTCTTCTCTGGTTTTTGCAGATGATATGGTTCTGCTGATATCATGGACCCACAACCTTTAGCTTGCACTGGGATGGTTTGCAGCTAAGCATATAACATCTGGGAACAGAATTAGCACCTCCAAGTCTGAGGTCATGGCTCTCTGTCAGAAAAGGGTGGAGTCCCCACTCCAGGTTGGGAATGAGATCCTGCCCTAGCTGTAAGAGTTCAGGTATCCCGGGATTTTGTCTATGAATGAGGGGAGAGTGGAGTGGGAGATCACACATGAATTGGTGTGATAATGTGAACAAGTCTGTTGTGGTGAAGAAAGAGCTGAATGTGAAAGTGAAGTCAGTCTCACCTAAGCTCAGGGGCATTTGGTAGTTACTGAAAAAACAAGATCATAGATGCAAGCAACGGAATTGACCTTCCTCTGAAAGGTGTCTTGGCTTAGCCCTAGATGTAGGGTGAAGAACTTGGTCATTCTAGAGAGGCTCAGAGTAGATCCGCTAGTCCACTACATCTCCTAGGAGTGGTGTGTTGGGCATGTACTACCGTGAGGAGGTTCTGGGGAAGACCTAAAACAAGCTGGAAAGACTACATCTCTTGGCTAGCTCAGAATTGCTTTGTTGGATAATGTGGCTCCTCTGAAAAAGAAACATCAAATTTAGAGAGGTTTGACTCCCTGGTTTAATTTACAATCACACATCTTAAAGCAGGTAATGCATAAACTGGAGAAGAATCGGCATTCCAATAATTTAGAACGCCTTCATCTGACCTGAAAAAATAGTCTGTTAATCTAAAAAAAAAGCCCTTCTAAAGCTCAGACATCTTACTATTCCTCACTGATAGCAGAGAATAGGAACAACCCCAGGTTTCTTTTCAGCACTGTAGCCAGGCTGACAAAAAGTCAGACATCTGTTGAGCCATGTATTTCGTTAGGTCTTAGGAGTGATGATTTCATGAATTTCTTCCAACAGAGAAAAAAATATTCATAGTTTATCAACAGATGTGCTATTAAATATGGCAGCTTTGACTCCTGATGTTTGTTTGGGTTGCTTCTCTCCTGTTGACCTCTCTGAGCTAAAGTCAGTAATTACTTCCTCCAAACCATTAACATGCCTGTCAGTTCCCATCCCTACAGGACTGTTGAAAAAGTTCATGCCATTGATAAATGCTTGACTTTTGAATATTATCAATTTATCCTTACTGACAAGTTATGTACCATATCCTTTTAAAGTGCAGATGATACCCAGCTGTATTTATCTATCAGATGACAGAAATCAATTAGTTAAACTACAGGCATGTCTTGAAGACATAAAGACCTGGATGGCCTGTAATCTTCTACTTTTAAATTCAGACAAACTGAGGTTATTGTATTTGGCCCTAAAAACCTCACAAACAGTCTTTCTAACCAGATACTTACCCTGGACAGCAATACTTTGGCCTCCAGTGACACTGTGAGGAATCGTGGAGTCATTTTTGATCAGGATATGTCCTTTAATGCTTACATTAAACAAATATGTAGGACTGCATTTTATCACCTTCACAGTATCACTAAAATTAGAAACATCCTGTCTCAGAGTGATGCTGAAAAACTAGTTCATGCATTTACTACTTCTAGGCTTGATTATTGTAATTCATTGTTACCTGCCTGTTCTAAAAGCTCTCTAAAAAGCCTTTAGTTGATCCAAAATGCTGCAGTGAGAGTACTGACGGGGACTAGAAAAAGAGATCATATTTCCTCTATATTGGCTTCTCTTCACTGGCTTCCTATTAAATCAAGAATTGTATTTAAAAGCCTTCTACTTACTTACAAAGTCTTGAATAATCAGACCCCATCCTATTGTTATCCCTAATTCTTTTATTGAAAGTCCATGATCTTCTTTTCATACAAAAATATTTATTACGGTCACAGGTAAAATATAGCAGTGCTGGACTCAAATGACAAAGCCCCCGCAGGAACCCAGACAGAATGAGCCTCGATTGAAGGAAAAAATTTCATATTTATCTTCTTGGGCTGTGCCTTGCCCCGTACAGAGGTTAACTTACACACAACCGTTTGTAATTGGCCACCTATTGTTGACGTGGACAGATCAAGCACTGTCCTTGTCTTGTTCTTGGAATGTGATAAGCAATGTGTGTGAGTGTTGATTTTAAGGTGCGTATCTAACACAACAAAAATACTAAAGACAAAATACTAAAGACAAAATAGAGCCTATAAGAAAAATAGAGCCTGTCTCCCAGCATACAAACCGTCATGTTGTCTTATAGCTTTGGAACAGACAAGGTCATAACTTATGGACAGTGAACTCGATGAGAGGTACAAAAAAAACCATCTGATGTCCAAATACAAGGCCAATTCTAACACTTTCTTAAAGACCTCACTGTACCACATTTTCCCATTAGAGCACTTCTCTCTCAGAGTGCAGACCTACTTGTGGTTCCTAAAGTTTTTAAAAGTAGAATGGGAGGCAGAGCCTTCAGCTATCAGGCCCCTCTCCTGTGGAACCAGCTCCCAGTTTGTATTCGGAAAGCAGACACCCTCTCTACTTTTAAGATTAGACTTCAAACTTTCCTTTTTCATAAAGCTCATAGTTAGGGCTTAGTTATGCTGCAATAGGTTTAGACTGCTGGGGGGCTTCTTATGATGTGCTGGGCATTTCTTCTCCACCCACCTTTTTTCACTCCCCATGCATTTATT
>VUQH01085364.1:0-10631 GCA_015106775.1 Etroplus canarensis
CAGTGGATTTTCAATTAAAGTGAAACATTCCTTTAAGGTTGTTTAAAGAAATGGTAAAAAAAAATGAAATCCTACAGTAAGTTAAAGACTGTTCAGTGAATCTTATTGTGCCCTTTTTTCCATTTTCCCTCCAGATACACAAAAGATCCAGCTGATTACTGGCGATTCAAGGAGGGTTCTTCTTTATCTGCTTGTTGCACTGTCACTTCTGTCTTTGTTGACCTTTGTGGTATGTTTTGATTTTACTTAATAATACACTTAACAATACACTGTATAGTTACTAAATTAAAAGACTGTATTGCTTGTCCACAAATATTACAAGAACTAAAGTTTACAGAACTCCCAGGTGTCAGGACAATATTGTGGAAAACAATGTAAAACAGAACTGGAAAATACAAACTAAACAGCAGACCACAACCCTCTCAGTCAATAGCTCTCCACCTGTTTCAAAGGTGAAATTTGACCTCATCATGATAGTAACCTAACAGACAAGATTGACACCTGGGGACTCTGAAGAACTGTTTTTGAATAAATATTTGAGATTTGATAAATTTACACCTGAATACATTAAATAAAAGGTTTTGAATTAATCGTGGTGTGTACTTTATTTGTAATTAAGTTTCCCACCCCAGTTAATTGAAACAGTGAAAATCTTTAGATGTATCTATTCTGAATTTCTTATGTATGTTTTCAGTTTAATTAGGATATTTTACTTTAATATTACAGTTTTTGTTTGGCTGCCAGTCATTTGACTGTTTTTAAAGGTGGTATTTAAGGTTTCTTGAAGGTATTTAATGGTAATAATTTAGTTTAAAAATCTGTAAAATAATGGTATTTTTCTGCAGAACTCTTTACATTGTCACTTCATTGAAGGTGTTTGATCGTGGTAATTTAGGAAAAATCCATAAAATAATGGTATTTTTCTGCAGAACTCTTTACATTGTCACTTCATTGAAGGTGTTTGATCGTGGTAATTTAGGAAAAATCTGTAAAATAATGGTATTTTTCTGCAGAACTCTTAATGAAAGTTTCTGTAAATGTAATGTATTTGCACTTGATTTGAATTAGGATATTTTACTTTAATTTTACGGTTTTTGTTTGGCAGCCGTAGCTGCCAGTCATTTACCGTTTTTTTACGTTTTGTTTTTTTTTACAGTGTACGTAAACCTCTAGTACTGGTTTATATCCATCTTCATCTTTTTTTCCTGTTATGGACCTAAATACTGTTGCTTATAATCTGATTAATTTTTCTTATTTTTCCTGCTTACTTATGTTATGATTAAATTTTTTTGCATATGAACATCATTCAAGTCTCATGTCTACTTCTTTTTCATAAAACTGAGCTTTGAAATCCAATACCCTCTATACAAATGAAAATATGAATGTTTCATTAGTTCCTCTTTTAAAGGCATCACGGTAAGAGAAACTGGCACATCAGTCCAAACCCCCCCCAGCTATGTACAAACATGCAGTGAAAATGTAAGTTTGCTTTAGGGGTCTTTTCAAGAAAATGTTGCGTACCTTCAGCTTTAAAAGTTTACAAAACTGTAATGAATGAATAAAATTTTAGTTGTGACGGACTTCTGAATGTGCTTTGATTTAGAATGAACAGTGTGCCTGGTCTTATTCCAAACACTGCACAATATACATAATTAAACTCCGTGTTTGCCATCTGTCACATCAATGAACAAAATTTGGTGGAATTTAATGAAACACACATGTGACAGATTAAAAAGCTGTTGGTTTACATCCATTTAATGAAAACCAAATCAGTTTAGCGCTAGACTGGGGGTTCCAACTCAGATCAACAAATATGTAACAGTTTTTCCTCCTTGTGTGGTTACGCTACACCCACACACAATGCATTTTCAATGGAGCATTATTATCCTTCCTAAGAACTGAAACACTACTGTTCTCATATTAATAAACATGAATCATTACAACTTGTATTGCAACTTTGGCAAAATCTGCATTATTAATTAAGACAGATTGTATTCTTTTCTCAGTGATGCATCCCTTTCTCTGCATTCTTCTTTTCTACATCCCTCCTTTCTGAAGGTGGAACCAGCGCCAAGCAAAGATAAATATCAGCATCACATGTTATACTTGCCATTTTTCTTTTATTTACATTATTTACGTAGTTTTTATATTTACATATTAAACAGAAGGTTGATAATCAATCAACTAAAACGTGAAGAACAGAAACTGGAATGGGACAGGCCACATGCAAAGGCAGCATTGTGGCGACAGGTTCCCCCCAACAGTGTGGGAAAAGTAAGGACAGTCAGTTTGGTTTTGCTGTGCAGTTAAGACATTTGTGTGAGATCAAAAAGATGAATATGAGAAGAGAGATCAGAGTTTCAGCTCGGATATGCTGAACATGGAAAATAACACATTTTGTATCAAACCACTCAGTTTTTCAAGTGAGTGAAAGTATTTGGATAAGCAACAGGTGTTTCTTAAGAGAGCGATTGTTTAATTATTATAAGTAGCCCTGGAGATCTACTCTCACTTTCAGCTTTGGCTTCACCTAAAAAAACTGCATGTGTTAAGAAGGGTGGACCGACATGAAGACCAGAGAGCTGACTGGGGGAGAAAAGAATGCCACTCTAAAGCTGAGAAAAGGGGGGGGGGGAATCCATCAGAGGTATTTCTGAAACATTTGGTGTAGCGAGTAGCACAATTTTGAATGTTCTGAAAAGGAAAAGAAACCACTGGTGTGCTGAGCAACAGACATCAAACCTGTCGTCCAGTGGAAAAAAAAAAACAAAACAACTGGTGACAGACAAGTGGTGAGAGCAGTTACAAAAAAACCAACATAACAGTCTATATATAACATCATGAACAACCTCCAAAGAGCAGGGGTGAAAATATCACTGTCCACTCTTTTCTCTGAAAACACCAGTGCAAATTGCTTATCACACCTCTTCAATACTTGCATGTGCTTTTTTTAATTTAAAGAGGTAAAAGGCACGAAGCCTAAAGGTACGAAGCTAAGACAGACTAATTTAAGCTCTCCCCTGGGAAGATGAAAATGTCAAACTCAGGAGCAAAGAGAATTACAGCCTTGCAGTTGCAGCGCTGATAATATATGTAATGCAGAGTGAAGGAATTTAGTAGGTAGGCACCAAAGGTAAATGCCATCTCGTCAGCATCTGACAAAATTTGAAATATAATCACCATGGTCCCTTCTGTTCCTAAATCATGATCAAAAAAAGTGTTTTTTAAATGAGAATTAATCAGGAATTTGACCTCTGAAACTGTAATAATTAGTGTGTGTGAACAGCAAGTGTCGTGGGGTGGCTTTTATATGAACTATAACACAACGCAGGTGCGCACACAGACAAATAAACTAAGTTAGTTGATCTATAAGCCCTTACAGGTTGCTGCAAACATTCACTCGGCTTGTGCCCCATATACTTTTATTATTATGCACGTAATTGGAGATAATGATTACTGATCATTTGGGATATACTACTATTACTGAACCTGTATATGTAATGTCACACCTAAGGTTGTACTAATTCAGAGCAGAAGTACAATGTTTCCTAATTTGGCTTGCATTTCCTCACCACTGCTCACTGAGATTCTTGGAATAACTGCTGGGACGCCATAAAAGCAACCATGGTAATATGAATTTAATAATCATGCAGCTGTCTTCCCAGCAGTCATATCAAGCTAATTTGTATGCAAACTATGAATACCTGTAACTCTGTCTGCTGGGTGATATGCTACCCTCCTGGTCTTTATGACAGTACAGTGTGGATTTCATCTCATGATGGATTCATGCATCAAAGGGATGCAAACATATGTTTTGGGGGGGGGGATGAAGGCACTACACAAAGTGGAAAAACAGTGACAGTATATACTGTGCCTGTGCTGTTTAAATAAATAGGAAAATCAGACTAAGATGCTTTGTGTTGTCACGGAATTGCTGCTGCTTCTCCTTCTTTTGGTCGCCACAGCAGATCATCTGCCTCCATCTTAACCCATCCCCTTGCATCCTCTTCTCTCACACCAGCTCTCCACACGGCATGTCCTCCTTCACTACTCCTTCATAAATCTGTGGTTTTCTTCTTTTCCTCCTGCCTGGAAGATCCATCTTCAGAATCCTGAACATGTCCACTGCTCCCCCACCCCCACCCCCCCTTACCTTGTCTCCAGTTTTCTCCTTTTAAACGGTTACAAAGGAAATATGGGTTGCAAAAAAATCATTTTCCACTACTTGAAGGTCAGGGATTATATCTGTAACTTTTAAAGGATTTTGAGACTATAACAGAGTTGAGCGTAGATGAATGTTTGAACCTGTCGCCAAACAAAAATGAGTTGATATCCTACATATATTTTACAGAACGTGTTCTTGACAATACTTGGAAGAACTGTCTTGAAATAAGACAAACTTGTTCCAAGAATGCTCTGCATTGTATTGTTCTATTAAAGATCAATAATAGGCTTCATTACTCCAAAGAGAAGTTGTATTTTTCTCTAGAGGTGACACTCATATGTGACAAATGTCACGTCAGAGGTTACTCTGCTCCACAACCTGACTCTGCTCCGAAATCCAGACTCTGTCCCGGAATCTGAAGTCATTAAAATACTGATTAGGATGGAGCCTTCTTTTGTCATTCTTGGTGTTTCTGGATCATACACCAAATTTAACCCAAAAATGATTTCCATCATATTGGCAGCAAAAAACAATAATCCTGACATTGTGGGTTGGAAGACATGACTAAAACACTCCATTTAGAAAGAATAAGAGTATTCTGGAAGACAAACTCGTGCAGTTTAATGAGACCTGGGAACCCCTCTTATTCTATTTGGCTAATAGAAATCCAACGCAACAGCCTGGTCAGCCTCCACACAGTGTGTCATAAGGTAACTCAAGAGTTACTGTAGGTCCTTATGCGGGTGGACGGGGGTCGGTGAGTATACCTTCCTGTTCCCCTCTTTTCTGTGTTTACTTAACCATTTCATGGTTCATAAGTTATTTGTGTTGCTATATGTTATTTTTCATTGGATTTTCGTTTGTGTCTGCAAAGAGAAACCCCAAAAAACAAAACAAAAGCTGAAGCTGAATTGTTTTCATCTGTTGTATTTGGGAGAGAATCGCCCAATAAAGAAATTACCCAATTGAAACAACTTTGCTGTACCTCTGATGTACACATTTCTAATCCTGTTCAATTTTTTTGGTTTTTTTGTAAATTACCTTTTATACAATCTCTTCACCATTGTTTCTAGTGTAAGTGTTTCATCTTTGTGTATATAGTGTATAGTATTGTTCATTTCACACTATGGCCTTAGGCACTATAGTACTTATTTATTCTTAATTCTTTTGCATATTTAATTTTATTCTTTTCTGGACTGCATTTTCAGGGAGCACCAAAACAAATTCCTAGTACTGCAAAGTGTTCTTAACTGTACCTGGCAATCAACTGTTTTCTGATTCTGGTCACTACCAACTAAAATCTCAGCATCTTCAGTTCTGCCACCTCCAGCTCTGCCTCCTGTCTTTTTGTCAGTGCTACCGTCTCCAAACCATACATCATAACGGGTCTCACTACTATCTTATAAACCTTCCCCTTCACTCTTGCTGCTATCCTTCTGTCACAAAGCACCCCTGACACTCATCTCCACCCGCTCCACCCTGCCTGCACTCTTTTCTTTACCTCTCTTGTTCTCTGTACTTATCTCTGGATGATTGACCCCAACTCATCCACCTTGACTACCTCTACTCTTTGCATCTTCACCATTTCATCTGGCTCCCTCTCATTCACACACATGTACTCTCTTCTTCTCCTAACTTCTATTCCTCTTCTCTTCAGTGCATACCTCCACCTCTCCAGACTCTCTTCCACCTGCTCCCTGCTCTCACTATAGATCGCAATGTCATCTGTGAACATCATAGTCCATGGAGACTCCTGCCTTATCGATCTGAAACTGGTTACTGTGTGTGACATAATTATGAATTTGATCTAATTATTGCATCTGGCTGCAAAATAAGTCTGACAAAATTACATTCTTTATAAACCAAAGCCAACAATAGTGAAGTTTAACTTCCAAAGAAACCCAGAAAACTAAGTTGTGCAGCTCAGTAATGCTGGTGATGTCTTAAAACGAACCTGACAGCATCATAATGGACTAATTAAGGTCTGGTAATTTCTTCTTGTAATTGTTTTTGGACTATATTAGAAAACAGAGGCCCACATGAGATAACCCGGGTGGATTAGTGCCCTTTTTCATAGCAAACAGAGTCTGTTCTTATTTTATTAAGAAGATTGTCTGTATGCTCAAACAGCAAAGCAAAGATGTCAGGATCTATGAGACTCAGCCGGCACCACCGATCCCAACCCTGTCAGCCACGCACTCCTTTGGGAGGAGCATGAGCAGAGAACGTGAACCAGAATCTCCTCGCTCCATCTAAACCATCCCAGCGCCAGTGAAGGAGATGATGGGAGCTTCCCCACTTTTCACATTTATCACTTAAAAACCAGCACTCATTTAAAATTGGGTTTACTTTTGAATATTGATGCCAACTGTTGCAGCCTCATGACAATTCAAATTGAAATGCTCACCAAGAAAAATTACATTAAAGTGTCCCATGACAGTTTTGACTTTTAGATACATAAACATTGCTAGCAATGAGTGTGTTCTTCACTACTTCATTTTTCCTTTTTCTTTGAAAGGTTTCAAACGTGACATCACTGCTCATGCGCTATGCAATTTGTACTGTTTCAGCTGCTTCTGCATCTCTTAACTGTATGCAAAATGGATAGGTCTGTGAAGCAGATCTTCCACCTAGTGTTTTTCTCTTTTTTGCAGTCTCTCATTGCTTCTGTCCTAATGAGCATATATACACTCACTTCATTAGGTACAACTGTTCAACTGCCCATTAATGCAAATATCTAATCTGCCAATCATATGGCAGCAACTGAGTGAAATTAGGTATTGATTGCTGTCAAGAGGACCATCTCAAATTCAAACTCACTATCAGAACGGGAACTAAAGGTTACTGACTCTGAACACTGTCTGGCATGGTTGTTACGGCCAGACAAGCTGGTCTGAATATTTCAGAAACTGTTGATCTTCTGGGATTTTCCCACAAAACCATTCCTAGGATTTACAGAGAATGGTCCGAAAAAGAGAAAATATCCGGTGAGCAGTGGTTCTCTTGGCAAAATGCCTTGCTGTGGCATCAACAATGGCGAGACTGCTTTGAGCAGACAGGAAGTAAGCAGCACATAATTCGTCAGAACCAAGGTGTACAGAAGAGCAACGCTGATCGCACAACATGTCGAACCTTGAAGCAGATGGGCTACAGCAGCAGAAGACCACTCTGGTTGCCCCTCCTGTAAATTAAGTGGGGGTATATTTTGTATGGACTCACCAAAATTTGACTACAGAAGACTGAGAAAACATCGCAGGCTTAGATGATTCTCAATACTTGCTGACTTACCAGCTCTGGAATGTTGGAATTTGGTGTAATCAGTATGAAAGCATGGATCCATCCTGCCTTGTATTAACAGTTCAGACTGCGGCTGGTGGTGTAACGGTGTGGGGAATATTTTCTTGGCACACTGTGGGCCCCTTAGTTCCAACTGAGCATCATTTAAATACCACAGCCTACCTGAATACTGTCGCTGACTATGTCCATCCCTTTATGACTTTATGACTTGTGATGGCCTCCATCTTCCAGCAGGATAACGCGCCGTGTCACAAAGCTCGCGTCATGTCAAACTAGTTTCCTGAACACGACAGTGAGTTCACTGCACTCAGATGGCCTCATGAAATCCCAATCCGGTCGAGCACCTTTGGGATGTGTGTGGAACAGCAGAGTCACATCTGGATGTGCAGCAGACAAATCTGCATCAACTGCATGATTCGATCATATCAGTACCAACCAAAACTTCTGAGGAACGTTGTTTCCTGAAACTATGCGACAAAGAATTAAGGCAGCTCTGAAGGCAAAGGGGGGGTCTGAGAGGAGGGACATCCCCTGGACAGGTCACAAGCCTGTCGTAAGACTAAGACGGAGACAGACGAACATTCAGCTCGCATTCACACACTAAGAACAATTTAGAATCACTAATTAACCTAACATGCGTGTTTTTTGACCGTGGGAGAAAGTAGAGGTACCCGGAGGGAACCCACAGAGGCACGGGGAGAACATGCAAGCTCCACACAAAGAGCCAGCTGGTGGATTCACCACTGCACTACCGTGACAGCCTAAATTAACAGTTTCGAGATTTAATTACACATATATGTGTATGTGTATGTATTCTTTTTTCCTTACTATTTCCAATGAGGTCTAAATGATATGCAAATCATAGTGTTGTGCTTTTCATTTCCTTTTAGAGGGCATCCAAACTTGTGTCTAAAGGAGATTTTGCATGGGTCAGTGGTATTTGTTCAGTCACTCAGGTGGCAAAACTGGGTCTCCGGGCAGTTGGTGAGGAGCTCTACCTTCATTCTTCCTTCATGATCTCATAGCATGTCGGAGGCTAAACGTTGTCTAGAGATTCTTATTGTAGCTGAAACAGTTAATCAGTCATTCAACAGAGATTTTTCTTAAACTGTAATAATCTGCAGCCCTACTCTTGGGTTGCTAAGCCACTCTTGAGTCTAAGAATTCTAGTCAAACCTGATGGAAATCTATTTTAATCCCATATGTAAGTGATTTCTATTGTTCTCCTTCATTCTGAACAACTTTACGAAACAGAAGGAAAATGGGCAACTCAATTTCTTGCTACAGAACTCGTGCATGACACTTAACCGTCATCTTCTAGTACAACTGAATCGCCAGCATTTGAGTTGCACTCCGGGGACGGAATGTTGAATAAAAACAGGAAGGAAAAATGAACGAAAACAGAATCCTCCAGATTAGGCATGCTAAATCAGCTGGATTAGATTCCTGCCAAGGACACCACTTGATTTGATTGGCCCCACGTGCTAGTTTTTGGATTGCAATGCATTAAGTATGCATTACATACACAATCACAAAAGTACAACAACAACCCACTCACAGGGCTGCATCAAACAGACTTTTCTTCCTACCCCTTCACACTATAGTTACCTAATGTCAGTGATACAAAGATGGTCACGCCTCTGTGTGATTACTTAGGTGCAATAAAGATGAGAGAATGGATATCCTGAGGGAAGAACGGAGTTATTCTGCCTGGCTTTTCTGTATCATTTTTTTATGTTGAGCAGGTGAAGGAGTCATACAGTGGTATTGTGGGTGAAAAGGTTTTTTTAAGGACCACGCATCACTGCTCGCCATTAGTGGCCCTGTCTGAGGTTTCGGTAGATGTATTTGTCTGTTTTAGAGAGAAACGCACAAAAACATCAGAACCAGAGGAAGCTGGTCAGACAATTACTGCTCTGCTGTTCTTGAAACGAAAAGGAAAAAAAAAACCTAAATCTTACTGGAAAAAATAAAAATAAAATTTCTCCCTTTTTATGTACTACCAACAAATCCATTATTGAGATGGTGATTAATATGCCTGAGCTACAACACCCGCACGGAAGGCGAGAGAGGACAGGGCAGCCTTTGGTATTTAAATGATGCTCGGCTGGCACTAAGGAGCCCAAAGCTGGCCAAGAAACTATCCCCCACACCATTACACCATCAGCAGCAGCCTGACCTGTTGATTCAAGAGAGGTTGGATCCGTGCTTTTATGCTGTTTATGTCATGTTTGAGCGTGTGATGGCCCAAGGAGAGTCTGCGGGCTCAAATGCAGGACAGCAGGAAGTATAGTCAGGAGGACACAAAGTGAGCTTTATTTAAGCTGTAAGGTCCTTTAAAAGATGAAACAGGGCAGGTGTCACATGGGACCAAAGAGGGATGAGGTGACAATGAACTAAAAAGAGACGGGGGGGGGGTAATGAATAGATTCGAACGGGAAGGAGAGGAGCACAGGCGACAATCAAGGAACGAGGGGAGACAGAAAGCAAAGCTAAACACAATGCACAGGACACGACAGACACCAAAATAAGAATGTACAAAGACTCAAACGAAGCACAAGAGTACCTTAAAACACGTGGAAAACGCAGGGGATGCAGGAGCAAAAACCAAAACTCAGAAACTGACTCAAACCTGACCAGAGCCTAGCAACAAAAGCAGCCTAGAATAAGACATGAACCTCAACCTAACTACAAAAACCAGCACAAACAGCCAAAACAGAACCTACACATGTAAAAATACAGACCGCGACAGTTTACACAAAATCCTGACCTTACCGCGGCGAAAACTGAGACTCAGACCAGGCAACATGTTTCCAGTCTTCTAACCATTCATTCTGGAGAGCCAGTGCCAACTGCAGTCACAGTTTCCTGTTCTCGGCCGATGGCATTTGCTACCCAGTGTGGTCTTCTGCTGCTGTAGCCCGTCTGCTTCAAGGTTTTGTGTGTTATACTGCCATGATGCTCTTCTGCATACCTTAGTTTGACACAAAAAAAAAAAAAAAAAGGCTTGTTTTTTGGCACGAGGACTGCTGCTCACCGGATATTTGCTCATTTTCGAGACCATTCTCTGTGAAACCCTAGAGGATCCCAGCAGATCAGCAGGTTCTAAAATACCTCAGACCGAATCCACTCCACCTTTAAAGTCACTTAAATCACCTTTTCTCCCCCT